>JACVVK020000606.1:142500-177500 GCA_018292915.2 Batillaria attramentaria
CCGCTGAAAGTTCTGCAACGGCTTCGCACTGACCGTTTCTAGCAGGTCCTGAATCCGTTGTTTTAAACAGAATAACGGGCATGCATTTCTTCCAATACTGATTTCGAAAAACCTGACAGATACTTTATTATGAACCGCCCACTAGGTCTGTCTGCATGGTCTGGTCTTTCTTGTTGCAGTTCAAGGTTCTGGCGATAGTGACCCCGCAGCCCCGGCACGTGATAGAGTCTCCAGACACTGTGCCCATCACCACACTTCCACACGGAGGTAAGTACATGTATATCATACTTTACCATCACAAGAGTAATATAGAGCATCAGCACCATCATCGTCATCTTGAATGTCATCATCATCATCGGCATCGCCTTCGTCGTCATCATCATCATCGTCGTCGTCGTCACCACCATCTTCATCATCATCACTATCTTCACCATCATCATCTTTACCAGTCTCATCACTCTCGTCGTCATGTTCATCGTCATGATGATTCTTCGTTATCGCGGTGGTCTGCCGCGGTTTATGTCGCAAAATTGACGTGTTCCAGTCGTCGTTACATGTACCAGCATCTTGAGCGTCACGTTTGCCGTTATCACCACGGTGTGTAATCGAAATGGTCGGGAGTGTTTCAGGTGCTACCCCGCTTCAAAAGTTTCCACGATGATTGCTCTCACGCAGAAACATTGTGTTTGAAATCTGGGTCCGTATGTACAACTCGAGGTTAATTTAACCCAAGGCTACGGGCCTAACCCAGACTAGGACAAAAGAAACCCCAAAACAAAATTAAATATAAAAGGAAGCAAAGAAAGAAAGACAAAAATCCTTCTTCCTTAACGGCAAAGGCACCTTTCTGGAATGGGCCCGCTTCCTGATTTAAAACAAAAAAAAAAAAACAAAAAAAAAAAAACCCAGAAAATTTAACTGTAGAGCTAGTTTAGTTCGAGGTTAGACTCTAACCCGGAGCTAAACTCCCTAACCCCGAGTTTTACATGCGGGCCCAGGTTGATAAACGGCTCCTTCCTCAGCTTCACGCCAGACAGACCGAAATCCGTTGGAAACACTCGGTGCCACTCAAATTCAGAAATGGAAACACTCGGTGCTACTGTTTGGAAACACTCTGTCTTGGCGGTGCTAATGTTCGGAGCGGAGTAGCACTGGAAAATCCCGCGTCCGTTTGACTACACCCACGTGATCACGATAACCGCCACGGCCAGCAGCTGCACCACTCGGTGTACAAAATAAATAGGCTTCATGACTTCATGAGAGATTTGGCCACAATCCTCCAGGTTTAAACAGCCGCTCTGGCGTAATTTGTTTTATTTTTGCTTCACCATCTCCCCCCCTCCTCCCCCACCTTTAGGTCTATTTTGTTTTGTTATGAACCTCCTGCGCTTGCCTTTTTAGCGTGATTCATGTGACATCTTTAATTAGACTCAGCCTTTTTTTTTTTCTTTTTTTTTTTTACAGCCGAGCTGTTACTGAGTGTAACGTGATCGTTTCATTTAATTTTTTTTTTTTTACGTTTGAGTTTGGTACTTCGGTTAATTGCAGTACCCGCCCACCTGGAAATGAATGTGCGCGTACGTGAACGCAGCATTGAATACGCTGTGTTTTAATGCAGGCGTTGTACAATGTCACCCAACAAACACCAAACGAAACGTGAATTATCTGTCTTCGAATGGACAAGGCAAATGCGTTTTACAAGATCAATATGACGTATGACACGCATGAGCATCGAAATGCTCAAAATGCTTGGTATTCTATAATTATGTGGCCAACTGTAGACAGTTGTACGGCTATACAAGACTAGTGCTGTTGAGAAACAGGAGCGACCGACCCCCGTGGTGTAGTGGTTAGCACTTCGGACCATGGACCGAGAGACCCGGGTTCGAGTCCCAGCCGAGGAAAGCGGGATTTATCCTACTTAGGTCGACTCCTACCCAGAGCGGGTGTGCTATTGGCCCAATGGGGAGGCTGTTGCCACACTGCCGAGATTCACACACTTCACGGGTGCGACTTTGGGGGTGCTTCCCTTGGTATGACACGTCTTATGACGTGGATGATTACACGGCCGGCACCGCAGGTGCTGTAGTTCCCGGGCCTGGTTAATGCCGGGATATTTATGACAGGAAGCGTGTAATGCGGCCCTGTCCCGCAGTCCCAAACCACACGGACCTCCATAGCATCATCTTACCATCATCCTCATCTCCATCATCATGCATAATAAAAATTGCCCCAGCTTCCGAGTCCTCCGTGGATTAAACCCATTACCTGGGAGGAACACCACTGGAACCGGCAAAAGAGTTGAGGCAGCAGCAAAAAAAAAAAAAAAAAAAAAAGAGAGAGAGAGCGAGAGAGAGAGGAGCGAGGTTATAACGAGGGCGAAAGGGGTGGTGGTGACGTGAAGGAGTGTTATTTCACTGGGGTTGTGACGTCCCCTCCACAAGTGATTGAAGACGGCCCCTAACGGGCAGGTCATAGGGGAAAGGGACAGTTACACTAACTGAGCGGTCCAGTTGAACACGATTCAATCCAGTCAAACTGCCAGGTCGGCCACGTATGATGTATCCTTGACTGTAATGGCAGGATTTTGTTTTTCGTTCGGCGGAATTCCGCCGTCCCTAGTCCAATTTCCGCTGTTTGTTTCTTTTTTTGTTTGTTTGTTTGTTTGTTTGTTTATTTTTTTCGCCTTTCTGCCATCGAGGAAAAAACAAGAAAAAAAAAGGAGAAGAGAGAAATTGGAACAAGCAGGACAGTTTGTCAGTGTCACGTATCATTCAGGCATGACTGTGCGGTTGCTGTTGTTTTTCGACGTTTCGCGAGGGAAAACGAAAACACGTCTACATTCAAGATTCAAACGACTTTATTGTGTCCATCAGAACAAATTTGTTTTTTGTTCAGGGGCATGAATAAATAAAATAAAGGGTTAGTATGCAGGACAATCCTCCCCCCTCCACCCCCTCCCCCCCCCCATCACCCCCGCTGTTGGTTTCGAGGAGCACTTGACATCGCCGCGGTGTCCTCTTTTTCTTTATAACACGTGTTGCTGTCCGCTTTTTTGGGGGCAGAGGGGAAAACTCTGAACTGGCAAGTTAGTTACACAAACAGGTCCAGCTGACACAGACAGAGGAAACGCGCAGCGCTAAGCCTGCTCTTAACTGGGCACAGCGCGCGAAACACACATGTGCACATCACAGTCGTTGCGCTCGGTGTGTCCACTAACTACAAAACTGAACACAGCTGTCCGCCATGTTTGCGCGCCGACTGGAGTGACGTAGTATAGCCAATCCTGTTGTGGAAACCACAGTCACAGTTGTGGCTGTTTGAATTCCAGGTTGCTGTGATGACGCCACAGCGGCGGAAACCCCCCAAATCACAACTGTGTCACAACTTACTCTGGACAGCACTGTGGCGCTCCGCAGTGCCCAGTGAAGAGCCGGTTTTATGGAGTTTTGTGGTAGTGGTGGTGGTGGTGGTGGTGGTGTGTGTGTGTGTGTGTATAATTATGTGTGTTCGTTGTTTGGGAGAGGGGAGGAGGGAGGGGGAGGAAGAGGGGGGGGGGGTCTTGTCAGAGGGCGCTTGCTGGCTCGGGAGCACTGACACTCAACCATCTCTGCCATGGTTCACAACAGGATGACACTTCTAATAGATCACCGACAGGGATTCAGGTACTTTGAGCACTTAACGGACGCTGCACTCAAATGTCAACAGTCCCATCGCTACAGCCGTCACTCTATTGTCGTACTCGCATGACTTTATCACAGATAAACACTCTGACCCCGTGTTCGTATAGCGTAATGTCAGAACTGCGCAACAAAATGCCTTCTTTATTCCTCCAGTTTAGAATCGGTTGCCTCTGAAGTTTGCACATTTTCCTTTTATTTTTGATCGACAGTCAGAGATCAAAGTAAACAAAAGTGCGTACGTGTGTACACGAAGGCGAGACAGGCACCGTAAACGAGTCGGTATGAATTTTGACCCAATTTGGTAAGGAAAAACTCCCATCAAATTCCTGCCCACCGGGGCCTCGAACCAGCAGCGCAGCCGGACACGAAGTCCCCAGTCGATTCTTTGGTTCTTCGGTTTTATTACAGATAAACATTCTGACCTCGCATCGGTAGTGTAATGTCAGAACTGCGCAAAAAAATGTCTTCTTTATTTCACCAGTTTAAAGTCCGTTGTCTCTGAAGTTTGCAAATTTTCCTTTTATTTTGGATCGAAAATATGAGATCAGAGTAAACAAGAGTACAAGTTCTTCGGTTTTGCTACAGATTTGCATTTTGACCTTGTATTCGTAGTGTAATGTCAGAACTGTGCGCAAATTACCTTCTTTGTTTCAACCGCTCGAGTCCGCTTCCTCTAACTTTTGCATACTATTGGACAGAGCTTTGCTCTTCTTTTGAAATTTGGGAGCTGAATTAATAAACAAGATCTTATTACTAATATTAGAGATAAGCATTCTGATCTAGAATCGAAGTGTAACTTAAGAGGTGTGCTGTTTTCAATCGCTGTAGTCCGTTGCTTCGTAAATCTGCATTTTAATTTGCACTTTAAATTGTTTTACAGATTTTCGAGGGGGGGGGGGGGTGTGGTGGTAGTGGTGTTTGCTTGAATGAGATCGTTTCGGAGCAATTTATTTTGCACTTGTTAATGTTTTAACTTACTGCGCTATTAGGTCGAAAGGATTGATTCAGAGTAAAGAAGATCTTTGATGTGTGTGTGTGCGTGCGTGCGTGCGTGCGTGCGTGCGTGCGTGCGTGCGTGCGTGCGTGCGTGCGTGCGTGCGTGAGAGAGAGAGAGAGAGAGAGACAGATAGACAGACAGACAGGGGTGTGGAGGTAGTAGTGGTGGTGGTAGTCGGGGTGGGTGAGGGGGAGGGGTATTTACTCTGCCTAGCGAAGTCTGAAGAAATGAAATCTGCTGTCTATTTTGTAAATCATCTTATCAGAAAATAGACACACACGGAAAATACAAGTAATAACGTAAATCTTAACGATTGGATTTTGCACGGGCCCTCATATGTTGTCCCGCCGTCAGGATGCCGGAATACTGAACCACTTGACTTCGTCAGATAACCACAGACAATCTGGAAGTTTTACCGCAAACCCTTCAAGCAGTATTGATTTGAGAAAACTCCCTCCCTCTGGATAATTATCTCGACCCCGCCACTATCGCCAACCGGCTTTCCCGTCGTCCTTTCGCTCTACTTGGATTTACAGGAAGAGGTTGATTAACAGCCAATTAGATGTTGTAGCGCGGTCACGTGAGTCGCAGCCTTAGATTGGCGGGGTAAGAAGTTCGGCAGCGAAGTTTTGTGTATTCTCTGGGTGCAGTTTTAAGGCCTGCGCGATCACTGAGTGGGTTGGGTTCACTGGGTGAAAGTATGTGGCCGTGAAGAGGCCAAGGTATACAGGTGCACGCAGCGTTAGCAGCTGCCCCTGTTAATTGATTTCTTTTTTGACCGTCCCGTGTGTGCATGCCTGCAGCTGTAGAACCATATGTGACCGCGTGTCTCACTCATTTTCAACGTTACGAAAGAACACGGGTGTATAGTTATTGCAACGGTAACAGATGCGATCACATGTCATCGCGATCACATTATGCGACAAAATTTACGTTCATGTTTCATGTGTTTCGGCAAACACATTCATTTAGGGTGATTTTCAGTGTATGTTACATATATGGTTTCACAGCGGCAGACATGTACAAAGTGCAAAACTAACTCCACAATACAAAGAGAGAGAGAGAGAGAGAGAGAGAGGATTACAATGACAATAATCTTTATTTTCCAACGGTTAAAGTTTTGGCAGAAGTACCATGTTCGAACTTGTTGTTGCTAAACTACGAGTATATGAGCAAAGGAAGGAAAATCTATAAGCTACAGGAATACAGAGAGAGAGAGAGAGAGAGAACAAACAAACTTGTATCTTGTCAGATCAGTAGCACTGCCCCCCTCCTCACCCCCTTCCCCCATTTTAAGAAAGAAAAAAAAAAGACCCTCGATAGAAAGATGAAATTTGAAGAAAAAAATGTAGGCCACATATGGACTGACGTACCTTTCCTGTAATTGTCCTTGTACTCGAAGGGATCAGCCCTACTTCCGTTGCCGCCCCACTTCTCGATTGTCACCATGACACCGGCGTGATCCCAGACACGATGGGAGAAACTGATCTGGACTGTGCCTCTTTGAAGTCATATAGCTGAAGTCCGGCTGAGACTACAAGATAGCCGGGTAGTCATTATCGTTTCGGAAACTCCCCGGAGAGACTCATTCGCGTCATCTTCCGTTTGGGATTTACGTAGGATGCGGGGATGTATCCCTCGGTAGATACCAATAATAGTTTTATCCCCTTGGAAGGGTTGGTCTCGTATGTTGTGCGTGTAGTGTAAGTGTCTTTGTAATGGATCTTTGTGGGTTCATTGCGAAGATAGAAACACAATCACCAGCAACAACACAAAAAACAGCAACGATAAAACAACAATGACAACAAGATATTTTGTCGTCACACTCTTTTGTCACACTTTTTTCTTCTCTCTCTCTCTCTCTCTCTCTCTCTGTGTCTGTGTGTCTGTCTGCCTGCCTGCCTGCCTGCCTGCCTGCCTGTCTGTCTGTCTGGTTATTTCTAAGCGCAGCAAGCGCGAACTTTTCATTGAGTACCTCTGCGCTTTGTCAAATTAATGGACATTCGACTGGATTGGATCGGACACTGTCGTGATAGTGAACGAGGGTTTGTGTCCCTCCCCCCCCCCCCCCCCCCGCCACCCCTCCTTCCCCAAACAAACCAACCAACGCCAAACAACACTCAGGCCAGTGAAACCACAGGACCGTTCATGAACTCGGTCTTGAAAAATGTATCTCTCCCATCTTATCACCCTAGTATGCACACTAAACAGATTCTCTGACGCTAAATCATAATAAAAAGGTGGACAGATACTCGTTATGAAGCTCAGGGGGCAAGATGCAGGGTGTCGTGGGCGCTTTAAATAAGATAAGGGGCTCGTCATTTACGATGCAGACTGGCAAATAGGGCCGTTCGAGCGCTATAGGAGGCTGCAAAATTGATGTGGAAATCTGACAGTCGCGAGATTCCGGTATCGACGAATGGGCTTTAACACAGTGTGGGACGACGGGACTGAATATTTCAGGTGGAACCTAAAATAACGAACACGGCACAGTTTCCCCCCCTCCTCTTCGTCCTCCTTCCCCACTCCCCCCTCCTCTCTCTCTCTCTCTCATGACCTTGTCAGACAGGGTCTCATCAAAGACCGTAGATTATCTACGGTCTTTGGTCTCATGACGTTTAAGTTCCATCATCGTCGTCGTCGTCGTCGTCATCATCATCATCATCATCATCATCATCATCATCATCATCATCATCACCATCTCTGTCTCTGTCTGTCTGCCTGTCTCTATTTCTTCTAACTGTCTAAGGTTAGGGAGTTGGCTAAACCGCACACTAATCACTATTCATTGTTTTGTTGATCAATAGTATCGCTGTATTGGTAGTCAGAAGGCGAGGAGAGAGTGAGAGAGAGAGAGAGATTGAGGGGGGGGGGGGGAGAGAGAGAGAGAATGGCTTTTGCACGAAGTTGGTAATGAGTCGGTAGTTATGTATAGGCTACCTCTACCATGCGTGTTTGGTTTTGTTAGATAAAATCTTTGCCCGACTAACCGCATATATACACAACACCTATCATCGACATTTCTCCGCCTCTGTTTTCAGTGCCTACATCCGCCCCGAAGATTCTCCGGCTCTCAGCCCCGTCCCCAACCGTCATCTCCCTCTACTGGGCCGCTCCGCTCTTCCCCAACGGGCCTGTCCTGGGTTACAGGATCAACCTCAACCCTATAGGCCACACAGAGCTGCAGCAGACCACCTTCGAGGTGCCCCCCAACGTTACCTCCTGGACGTTCAGCCAGTGCCAGTCTTCTCAGCTCTACCTCTTCTCTCTGTCGGCGTGGAACGCGGTCGGCGAAGGCCCGGCTGACGTAGGCAACATCACGACCCCCAACCCCGGTAACTGTGAGTTTCACGCTTCACTGCATGGGCGGCAGTCCCTTGTACGACTTACATACTATACTCCGTTGCTTTTGTGGAGTTCCGTCCTGGAAATCCAAGTCTTCTTGTTTCTCTTTTTCTTTGACTTGGTCGCTAGCGGCTTCAGCTTGAGACAGATGTTCACACCGCTGTGGTCGACCACAACCCCGAACTGAATGAACTGGTTGAGTTATCTTGGTCGTACACTTTCACAGACACCAAAAGAAGACAAAGTCACGTGTAAATTTGGCATTTCGTATTATGAAGCATTTTTTGAAACATCATTGAAAGCATTTGATTGGATGTCTGCAACTTATATTGTCCTTGTGACTATTAAAATCAGACAAATGATTTTGAGCAAACGGATCACCAGTCACTGCAGTGACTTGACGTAATTGACAGTTATGTCAAAAATTGCCCCAAAAAGCTGCAGATATTTTGTTGCATTTACTACCAGTGGCCAC
The DNA here is from genome assembly GCA_018292915.2 of Batillaria attramentaria. Classification (NCBI taxonomy): domain Eukaryota; kingdom Metazoa; phylum Mollusca; class Gastropoda; family Batillariidae; genus Batillaria; species Batillaria attramentaria. The sequence goes on from JACVVK020000606.1 coordinate 151,001, forward strand.
GTCTGCCTCAGGTTTTGCTGCTTTGACCATTCCACGCTTTCCGAGTTAGTATTGTTATGAAGAGAACCTTAAGCATTTGAAATGGGTGTGGAGTGATTTGACCGTAACCTCTAACCCCCCCAGAATGTAGAGCAGCCTTGGCCTTTGACCTTCCACCTTTAGGAAGGTCACACTGGAAACAGGCGAACAAGACACACATCTGATAAAGAGGCTTATTCGTTCATATATCAAAATTCATATTTTGTTGGAAGTAAGGGTTAGATGTCATAAAATTCAAACCGCCTCTCTCTTTGGTAAACTTTGGGGGGGGGGAGGGGAGGGGGCTATGTTATAACTGAAAAAGTTGAATTCTTGCATTTTCTCCATCGGAGTCTCATTCCTTCATATTTTATTTTATTTTATTTGCATTAAAAACGTAAATTCAAATTGCCTCTTTCTTCAGTGAACGTTTTCGGGGGGATATGTTTATTCACTGAAAAATGTGTGCTGGACAGCGCATAGAATTTGATTTCTGACACTGTAAGAGATGATGTTCACCACTTCAGATTCTTGCTGTGACAGGAGCACAAAGTTACGTTCTTACATTTTCTACATCACTCAAATGGTGACTTAATTCTTCCATATGTTTCTACTGTTTTTTCAGATGAACATTCTGGTAACATTCAAAGAATGGGAATGGGAATGCTGGTTTGAGTTTGAAATTTCGTAATCTCGTTGAGTTGCATTATTTATCGTTATTTTCTCTTTTTTTATTTATAATTATCATCATTATATTTATCATCAGCATGAATCGTTTGTCTCCGTTTCATTATTATCACTTATTTCCAGCTTTAACAATCTGTGAAGTAAGCAAACATCATTGCGTTCATGCAAATCTGGATGGTCCAAGTTCCATCAGTCTTTGGCAGTGAATCGTTTTTTCACCCTAGGCTGTTCTACGGTGCATGCACCTTTTGTATAATGGCCGCATGAAGACTGCATGGTGGTGTTTGCCTATTTGCCCAGTCAGTGCAGCGGTGCATTTTTTTTTTTTTTTTTTTTTTTGTCTTTTTAAGTTTTCTCTTTGGTGGCTTCGTTTGGTTTTATTTGCTTGAGATTTGTTTGAGATTTGTGTGTGTGTGTGTGTGTGTGTGTGTGTGTGTGTGTGTGTGTGTGTGTGTGTGTGTGTGTGTGTGTGTGTGTGTGTGCGCGCGTAGCGTGCGTGCGTGCGTGCGAGAGAGAGAGAGAGAGAGAGAGAGAGAGAGAGAGAGAGTGTTTGGGGGTTTAACGTCCTTTTCCACCACATACGGGTGATATCAAAGACGGGGCAGCGATGAAAAAGCCAGCACGAGAGAGAGAGAGAGAGAGAGAGAGAGAGAATCGTGAACAACAGCCGCCACCCCCAAGCAAACAAAGGTGTAGGGTGAGTGGAGGGGTGTTATGGAAGTTAACTTTTTTTTTCCACCTAAGGGTGATATCAAAACCGGGGCAACGAGAACGAGAAAAAAGGCCAGCACAAATATTTGGCCCCAGCCAGGACTTGAAATCTCGACCCGAGCAACAAAGGAGTCAAACAAACAAACAAACAAACAAACTGAAGTTTAACTTGGTACTACAGACCAAGTCTCTTGGTTCTAAGCGCAGCGAACTAAACCCAGCACGCACGCTCACGTGAATTACACGCATTCGCTCAAACAGAGGACATCACATTACCATGACATGGTGTGAATGACATGGTGCAAAACAAAAAAAAAAAAAAAGAAAGAAAAAAAAACCGCAATCTTTTGTGAGTAAAACAGGTTTCCTTGACTAAAACAAATTCATCATGTTGGTTATTTGCATGGGTGAAAAAAAAAGAAAGAAAGAAAAAAAAAAAACCGCTCATGTAAAATACCCCCCCCCCCTCTCCTTTGAACGTCGCAGCAGACGTGACATTTCCAGGGACCCGTGGAAGGTATCACGTATTCCAGTTCAAGCACCAGATATTAGTTCACCTATGCGTTTCATATTGCCTGGCATTTATGACCTTTCCATGAAAAATTGACTGCTGTGCGGAAGTTGGAAGAGGTGGGGTTTTTTTTTTAATAGTCTTTTTACTTTCTTGTTCTCTATCACCCATTCCTTCCGTAACCCCAGAATTTTAGGACCTGTTCTCTCCTTTGACACGAATGTCGAAAATTCATCTCCAGATGCCCCGAGCTGGTTGGAAACTTGTGATAGGGAATGCTTTTCCCAGGCTCTACTTTTCCCAGATGCGTAAACAGTGTACGCGAACTTGAGCCTTGCTCCTTGTCGTCTGTGCCACGTTCAAGAGGACCCTGGAACGAATCAGGACAGGAAGGATGTGTTTGGAGAAGAAAACCTGAAGCAGACGACAGTTGATAAAAGAGAGGGCTAAAAAAAAAAAAAAAAAAAAGAAAGAAAAAAGAACGTGTCCTGAAGAAGCAGAATGTACTGTCTCGCTGTTCCATCCGCTGAAAGTGTGGGGAAATTCTGGTTGTTTTTCTTTTTTTGCTGACTATGCTTTTAGTCTTGTTCTTCTTTTTCATCATCATCATCGTCATCGTCATCGTCGTCGTCGTCGTCGTCATCATCATCTGCTTCTTCTTCTTCTTCAAAACTTGCCCCGTCTTTGATATCACCCTTACGTGGTGGAAAAGGACGTTAAACTCCTAAACACCCACCCACCAACCCTTTTTCTTCAAAACAATTCCTCCATAGTTTCTTATGTCAGCGGTTAGCCGTGCCAGAACACTAGCTGATTCCTTGGAATATTCGGGCTATAGTGTGTACCCTTGAAACTGCAGTAAGCTGAACAACCCCTCTCTAGCAAGCTTCAATGAAGACACGCACACACATAATATTTTGTTAATTGATTTATGAAAAATGGACAGGGAATTCAGTTTTGATGAACCGTGGGCGATGCGTTTCTGAACCTTCGATCGAAGTGTCCCGCCACGAATGAGTTGACCGTTTTTTGTTTTTTTTAATGTAAATTTTGTGGCGTAATTGCCGATTGTGAAACCAGACCCAGACACAGTTCTCCCGCTAGTTGCTATTTGTTTTCTACGCTTTTTTTGTAATCGGAAGTGCGATAACTTGACAGCAAGGTGCAGAGTCTCCTGCATGACCTGGGTTTATACTGCCCCGTAGACCAGTTTGTCATTTGTCCAACGTTACATTTCTCTTTTTCACGTAGTGCAGGCGTACTTAGCCGCGAATTAGTCTTTGGTGCTTGCGCGGCTTTAAGCCCTAAAAACTCACTCACTCACTCACTCCCGCAAGTTCTCAGTAAGCAGGGATAGGCGTCCAACGACGTACCCCAGCGTTCAATCGAATCGGCCTCGTCGCTACGAAGATCCACCCCGTGTTCAATCGAATCTGCAGCTGGCATCGCCAGTACAACGGACCACGCGGCCAATAAGCGCAACCAAGCCGGTGAAGGGCCGGCAAGCGGGAGATTCCAACCCAATCACTTCCCAAGCAGGGCAAGGAGAATCTCATTATACGCGCTCAGGGGGACCCTGCTTGCCAAGCTCTTTTATGTCCAGGGTCTGGTGGCTTTGCATGCCCAGAAGATTCGTGATGGCATTATGTGGTTCCCACCGGGCACCGCCTAACATCCTATGGTCTGGTCCTTTAGCGGGTCCCGTCTTGGGTACTTTCATCTGGGAAAAAAAGCACTTAACGCGTAGATTTTATAGGCGTATAGGTCCTTTCTCCAGACGACGGAGGCGGGGGGTTTTGCCGCGCTGGGAGAATTGGTTCCCAGGCACTAATTGTTGTAGTTGGTCATGGAATCGTAAACAGTTTATTTCATTGCCGGGCTGATATCGGCTGTCCCTTATTCCCTTCATTACCGTGTTTTCCCGTGCGAGCCTCTGCCACATCCAAGCACGTCTGTCCACAAAATACGATTTATGTTGGTTGCTGGTCTGAAAGGATGGCCGCAGATTGACATAGTTTATTGAGTCATCAACGGGCGGAATTTAAACACTGCGATGGTCACAAACGTTGAAGGTATTTATGAAGCAGCAACCCCGATACTAATGTTGTAAAGCAAACGTTATGTCAATCATGTAATCAGGCAGTTTATTAGTTTGATGGCCGAGGAGCAGGAACTGCCGAGACTTTCACTCTTAACCCATGCAAGCCCATTCACACCTGTACTTGAAATCTTCAGTTCAATAGAAGCCACTTGAAGCCACTATTACGCAGTCTAGTCTCGCCCCTAGCGGGAAGGCCCACGCCTTGCGTGATAGTGGCTTAAAGTGGCACCTACTGGTGTGCAGTGGTTTGTTCTTTTTAACCAGTCTTATCATATAGTGGGCAGGGGGTGGTCTGGCTTGGGCTCTTAAGATGATGATGATGATGATGATGATGATGATGATGGAGACTTGATAGAGCGCACGGCTTCACCCTGAGTGCTCACGGCGCTTAGGGAGAGGTTTTGAAAGGAAAGATAGTGGAAAAAAGGAGATAGAGAGCATGAGCATTAGCTCCCTAGAGATATCTGCCAATGAAGTGAAATAAGTAGTTCGTCAATAACCTGGTCAAAACACCACCACCACCACCACCATCAACACAACGACAACAACACCCAGTAAAGTCAGTCAGTTCTGATCAGTTCGCGATTCCGTCGGCCAGTAACCCCCAAGATGAGTCTATACCAAACAGCCTTTACTATATCAAATTCGCAAGACACCCCCAAGGCGCAGTTCCGGAAGACTTGCCGCTATCAACACACACGATCTTCTGTCCGAGACAAGGGGGCGGGGGGCCAGGTTTCAGCTGTAGGCAACTATAACCGAGTTGCTATCGTGTCTCCGTGTCGCTGCTGTGATTTTTAATAACCACAACAGACTGCAGACGTGAAATGGACGGGTGACGTTTTGAATGAAAACAAGCTCATGTCACGCGAGACATCTCGGATGCTCTCCTGGGCGTCTACTGGTCGGGGCGGCGGAGTAGGGGGAGGGGGAGGGGGTGGTAGTAGGGGGGGGGGGGGGCTTCGGCGCTTGACACTTGCTGATGTTGAAGATCCTCTGACCCTCTGACGTCGCTTTTGTCAGAATGGATTGCTGGATAAGCTGTATTGTGATATTTACACGAATGACGTGATATTTGATACGATGTGATAATTATGATGATGTAATACGTGATAATTATTTCGTGATACGATATGACATTATTATGATGATGTAATGATGAATGTAGTGATATGAGGTGATATATAATTATGATAATGCAGTTTTTGGTTTTAAATTAATTTCATTGACGCTCGTCCAATGGCCCTCTTACTTGCCCTCAAGGCATAAATAAAGTAATATTGAATCGACCTGGAATTTAAAATAGGTGTGCTAGCTCAGGATTTAGCGTTCTGACCGTAATTTTCAACCCAAAACAACATCAGTGAAAGATTTCTCTCACCCATCTGACTGCTTTTTATGATTATGATTATTTTTCAGCGTAGTAATACAAAATCCCCCCCCCCCCCCCCCCCGAGTTTGCGGCAGTCGCTCATAACTGAGAAGTTTTAACGTGACTAAGTACTATTAACATACACTTTAATTTGAATTTTCACCAAGACACATTAAATATCGCCGTTTGCCAGTGGATCACCAACCACGAACTAAAGATACACCGAGGCTATCGCGGACGCCGACTCAGACCGCACGTGATGGTATACAGGACGGATAGTTGTTGCTGTTACCCGCGAGTTAGTTAGTTAGTTATTTAGGGCTTAACGCCGCGCAATGTTACCCGCGAATCTCAATCATCACTGTGAATCCGTCTGTTGCTTCCAGTGCCGTAAAACTGACAGTTGATAGATATCAGTCACACAAGTAAACGTAAGGATTAGATGTAAACCGTGTCAGACGATGCATGTACCTTTGAGACATCGCGGCGGACTTATCTCTCACGTTTTTCGTAAACTTGTAAGGACGTGTTACTGCTGGTGTCAGACGATACATGTACCTTTGAGACATCGCGACGGATTTATCTTTCAGGTTTTTCGTGAAAGTGTATGGATATGGCTATGTCAGACGATAAATGTACCTTTGAGACACCGTGGCGGACTTATCTCTCAGGTTTTTCGTAAACTTGTATGGACGTGTTACTGCTGGTGTCAGACGATACATGTACCTTTGAGACATCGCGACTGACTCATCTCTCAGGTTTTTCGTAAACGTGTATGGACGCGCCACTGCTGGCGTTTGCGCAGCCGTAGAACCGACACTGCCTGCTTTGCTCTGTGATCACGGTGTATCGGGCTTGACATACGAGTTCCAACCGTTACAAATGATTCCGGAAAAGATACCCCGGCCGCCATTGGCTCATCCTTTGCCAATCCATCATCACAGTGCCTGAGAAATTCCTGCATTTTTTCCCACATCAGTCTGCGTAACTTCGTATAACTTCTCATAATCAGCGGAACTTCGTCGGAGTTCGCCGGCGAGCACTGGGACGTAGTTTTAGCCGCTGAAAATAATACGAATTAATGACTAGTGTTTCATTATATTATATTTACGGAAACTATTTGTATATAACTTTAACCCTGAGGCGAATTGCATTCTCCTGTGTTTCCTGTTCAGTTCAGGAATGTTCAGTACAAGATGGGAACTCGGCGCTCCAACTCCATCATTCTGTTAATACTCTCCCCAGTGTCGGCTATGCGACTGTCCCAACTCTGTACCATCGGGTTTCATGCGCTTACCCTCTGTAATGACCCGAAACAAGCTAACCGAGACCTGATCCCACTTAATTAGGGCTTAACGCCGCGCAAGCAACAAAGGTGTATTTCGCGGCTAATCAAGGTCCTTCTTCACCAGACTAAAATAAAACGGAACTGACAATAAAACGGGGTGTAAACATATTAAAAAAAAAATCGATCCGGTTCAAATAATAAACACGTTTCACTTCTTTGTACATCGAACATACAGAGGTCGAGGACAGTCAGAATTACTTGAGGTGTCTAAGTTTTATAGACTTGACTCTTTCAAGAAGCTAAAGATTTCTACCACCAAGCAACACTTGCAAGTTTTCCCCTGCTTGCACGGAGCGTATGTACAGCAAGCGCTCGAGAGAACCGCAGGCTTGGGGCTTCATTGTTGTTATGACACGGCCGTTTGTCACAGTTTAGCCCCTTCCCTATCTCAGTACTGGGCCCAGCTATTTCGCTTTTACAGGCTGCACTGGCATCACAGGTATGGTACCCGCATTCTCACCTTTCCCGTCTGTCCGCGATGATGCCGACGGCCGTATTGTTCTGCTGCCAGCAACGCCCGAACACGTGTTAGGAAATCCTAAACACAATAACAGGCCGCGTCAAGGGACGCTACTATTTGTTGCTTTTTCTTTCTGTTCTCGGTTACTGCGCTTTATCAATTGAGATGTATGACTGACGGTTCCTTGTGTTAAGGGCACAGTTATTAAAAAAAAAAACAACGATTTTTAGGGTTTACAGATTGTTCTGAAATATTTTGTTCGCGTCTGACATCGTACTACTCACTGACTTAGATACCTGCACAGTGACCGCATCTCAAATGCAGGCGCTGAGTCAACAGAAGGGTACACGCGACGCTGATAACACAAGGACTGCCCGGGAAGCCGCAGGTCAACCGCTGTGTAGGAGAATATTAAGTTCTGACCGTTCGCGCAGAGTGTAGATAGCTTTGTATCGCATTAAGGGCTCTGCTAGTCGTTAAGACTGAGTATTTCGAGTGTACGGGCGCAGTCTGTGAAGCCTAATAAACGTGGGAATGGAAATAGCGCGACGAACGAGCGAGGTTGATTTAAACAGATTTATTTCGTTGCACTGGAGGAAATACAGAGTTTGGGCATAAACAAGATGCACTTTTGATATCAGTGCTCAGTAAAAAAACCAAAAAAACAAATTCAATTAAAGCAACCTTGCAACGGCAGTTCAAGATTTACGAGAGAGAGAGAGAGAGGGTGGGTGGGGTGGGTGTTTGGGAGTTTAACGTCCTTTTCCACCACATAAGGGTGATATCAAAGACGGGGCAACGAGAAAAAAGGCCAGCACAAATATTTGGCCCCAGCCGGGATTCGAACTCACGACCCGAGCAATTGGAAGTCCAACGCTCTACCATTCGGCCACCCCGGCTCCCCAGAGAGAGAGAGACAATGACAATGACAATGACAATGATCCTTTATTTATCAACGGTAAAGCAATTGGCACAATTACCATTTTCAAACTTGCCGTTGCTACTCTAAATTACAAAAGAAAGAAAGAAAAAGAAAAAAGAAGAAAAAAATCAAGCATTTAAAACTGACAAGAAAAAAGAAGAAGAAAAAAGTCAAGGACAATCATGAAGCAAAACAACTAAATATAAGCCAAAAAGTGAAGAGAGAAAAAAAAATCGCCTGTATAAGAGACTACATCTACGTTTAAACAAAGTATAAAAAAAAAAAAAAATACACACACACACACACACACACACACACACACACACACACACACACACACACACACAAAACACAAGAGAGAGAGAGGGTGGGTGTTTAGGAGTTTAACGTTGTTTTCCACTACGTAAGGGTGATATCAAAGACGGGGCAACGAGAAAAAGGCCAGCACAAATAATATTATTTGGCCTCAGCCAGGATTCGAACTCACGACCCGAGCATTGAGAGTCCAGTGCTCTGCCATTCGGCTATCCCGGCTCCGAGAGAGAGAGAGAGAGAGAGAGAGAGAGAGAGAGAGAGAGACTGACTGACTGACTGAAACTTTATTTTTCAAGGATGACATAATAGACGCACAGGGCAGGGGGGGGGGGGGGAGAGAGAGAGAGGTCTCAGCTGGTGAGCATTTTCTTTTCAACAGCAGTCAGCTGCTACAGTCGTGCTTGGTATGCATTTCTTTATATGGCTAACGAGCCTAGCCAGGTTGGATACCGTATGCGTCTGGTGGTGGTTTGGGATGCTCAAACTCGCTCAGTCGTGCACAGGGAACTCAACGCGGCCTGTCCTTGCGCGTCTGTGGTAGTATTTATAAACTTGCTGTCTGCTCACACCGACCGAGAAGCATAAGCTTGCCATCTGCCGTGTACCGTGACGTTAGTGATCAGTTTGATTGAGTTACATGCACGGCGTTCGTTTCAGTGCTCTGAGTTCATTCACCGTGCATAGGACGAATTAAATGCAGTGTCAGTACGGTGGAATGGAAAAAAAAGGCCTAAGTGTGTGTGTCAAATCCATAGCGCTTACGCCCTTTTACTAAATGACGGAGGCAGCCGGTATCCGATAAGTAGAATGTGTGTGTGTGCGTGTGTGTGTGTGTGTGCGTGTGTGTGTGTGTGTGCGTGTGCGTGCGTATGCGTACGTGTGTGTGTGTGTGCGTGCGTGCGTGTGAGTGTGTGTGCGTGCGACTGCGTGCGTGCGTGTTGGTGCGTGTGTGTGCGTGCGTATTCGTACGTGTGTGTGTGTGTGTGTGTGTGTGTGTGTGTGTGTGTGTGTGTGTGTGTGTGTGTGTGTGTGCACACGCCTGTTCGTGTTTTTGCAAAATCCAGCACGACCTGTTCTTCTGAAACATAATCACGCACGTTCGCTGCGGTTAACCATGCTGCTGGGCAAACAAAACATGCCTGCATCTCGCCACAAACTGTTCTAATCACACACAGAAAACTTCATTTCAAGTCACGCACTAAACCCCAAATATGCTAAGCCGTTCCAGGGAGGCAGTGCGACCACAGACGTATAGAGATAGACGCACCGCGGTGCAGGAAAAAGTGACGCCGACGCGCGCCATGTTGCTAGTACCTGGAAGTGCCAGCTGTTTACATAGCGCGCATAGCATTGGCCAGACGCTATCAGCTGTTTACATAGCGCGCATAGCATTGGTCCGCTTTATCTTACGTCACATTTCTGATGACGTCTTTCTAAAGAACTTTGTATTTCGAACGAGGCGTCCTATACACAGAGCCTCTGAGTTCTGGTATTAGTAAGATGGCCGCGATAGCGACACTCGCAAGCAGCGGTGGCAGCGTGCGGCGGTGCGTCTATCTCTTTACGTCTGTGAGTGCGACTCGTATCTCACACTCTGCCGCACAAGAGCTCGGCGCAATTTTCCATCGCGGACGTCGCGCAGGCTGCAAAAGACAAACTAATTGCCGTGCGCAAGCAGGTGCACGTGTAGCACAATTAGCTCTATCGCCCCAGGGCGTTGGGTTGGGGGGATAACCGTTGGCCTTTACTGCACTAACATTCGGGAGCAACCACCGCGGACTAGGATCCTCGACAGCTCAGTGGATTAGTCCCGCCAGGGCGTGTTCGTGGGCGGCTCGTTCCACGGCCTATTCTGCATGGAATTTGATCTTTCAGTATCGTAAATTATTTTTTTTCTTATAGGATAAATCATCTTACCTCATCATCTTACAGCTTATCTCAACGTGTTTGCGTGTACAGAAATGCGAGACAGGGCACAGTAAACGAGTCTGCATGTAAATTCAAACCTTGTGGTAAGAAGAAATCCCCAGCGAAATCCCTGCCCACCCGGGGGGTGGGTGGGTGGGGGGGGGGGTGGTCGAACCTTATGGGCGTTCTCGATCGGAGACATCGCTATATGGTGTGAACCAAAAGACTACCTCCTCTGTACTGCAAAGATTTAGTCGTATGACCCGTATTATCACTCCATAGTAGTGTCTTCTCGTTCAGTTCAGTTCAGTCAGTTCCATTCAGACGGAATCTCCCCGCCCTGTAGTGCCCATATGCGCTTCACCCCACCTGTCCGAAGTTTCCCCAACATGAGACCGTGAGACCATTCCAGTATTCGTCTGTTTCACCAAAAAATGGCCCGACAAACATTTGAACAGTGCCTTTGTCTCCGCTTGTGTCGGGGATAGCCGAATATTAGAGAGCGTTGGACTCTCGATGCTCGGGTCGTGAGTTCGAACCCCGGCTGAGGCCGAATATTTGTGCTGGCCTTTTTCTTGTTGCCCCCGTCTTTAGATATCACCCTTACGTGGTGGAAAAGGACTGTTAAACTCCCAAGTGCCCACCCACCCACCCTCCGCTTGTGTCATTCGTCACTGAATCAGATGCAGAGTCTTGGCATGTCTCATCGTTCAAGGCCACGAACAGACCTTAGATCTAATCAGTCAGCTACTCACGTGAGCTATCGCGGTCTACCCATCACCCCTGGACATAACAGTCCCGAACCCAGCCTGTTTGTTCTGGGAATGGGAGACAAACACGAGGATTGCCCCCCTTGGCAGGGAGAACCGAGTTCTGGCAGGCGCGAGGTGTGAACAAGTGTTTGCTAGTACGCGCGATTAGGTGGCAAAACAAACCGCACGTTTTTGATGATGATTATGATGAGAATGTGGGTGTCTGGCAATAGCATACTCTACTGCATGGGTTCCCTGTTGCCACGGGTGATCAGTTTGTGGCTCAGGTTAATTTCTTGTCTTTGTAATTTAGTCCTTTGGTGCGAGCTTATCTCTGGTTCACGACAAAACAATACAATATTAGTTTTGGTAACCGTCAACGGTTTAATCATCATCATCATCATCATCACATTAATATATGCGCTTTATCCCAAAGCGCCGCGAGCTAAACCCAATACGCACGCTCATGTGAATCACACGCATTCTCTCAGATACTGGACATGAACACAGTCATAACAATCACGTGTAGCGAAGGGCCAGCTCAGCAATTTAAGTTTCGGAATTTTAGAACATTTTCCGTGCAAGGGACGGGGTGTGTGTGTGTGGGGGGGGGGGCCCAGAGGCAACCCCCGACGGTCAGCCCGAAACTTTTCTCTAGTTCTCGACAAAACAATACAATATTTAAATTTAGTTTTGGTGACACTAAACGGTTCAATCTAGCAGTAGCGTGCACTACTCCGTGGTTCCCTGCTATGACGGTTGATCAGTCAGTGGCTCTGATTTAATTTCTTGTCTTTGTAATTTAGTCCTTTGGTGCGAACTTATATATCCAGTTTGCCGACGAAATAATAAGGTATATTATTTTTGTATCCGTAAGCGGTGACAATCCCGTCAGGTTTTCGTTTTCGAAACACTCGTAGTGGTGTCTTTTGCCGTTTGTTATACGGTGCTCCTGTGTGCACAACAGGATGTCATCTGTCTTTGGTAGTCGTCTGATCTTCATTTTACTCCGCGATACGTAATAATACTCAGCTGAACGTAGCTGTTTTGGTCGTAAGACTTTGATCATAATCAGGGAGACGGGCATTATGAGCATTTTCAGCATTGAAACTGATACGCTTGTCCTTGGGAGTTAAATGGCCAGCTTTAATTAAACTGATGCAAGCCTAATGGACGCTTACCACTATGTGTTTCCCCTTATCCCTTTGTCGACTTCACAAATAACGGGAATATAATTATAAGTACTGCGGAATCTGTATTGACTAAGGTTGGGATTAGGTTTCGAGTTGGGACAGGGTTTAGGATTGTTTTGCCTCCGAGTAATCTTTAGTGGCCATTTTCTATCCAGATTGAATGATATTTTCAATCCAGATTAAATGATATTTTCAATCCAAATTGAATGAGATTTTCAATATAGAACGAATGAGATTTTCAATCTAGATTGAATGAGATTTTCAATCCAGAATGAATGAGATTTTCAATCCAGAACGAATGTGATTTTCAATCCAGATTGAACGAGATTTTCAATCCAGATTGAATGAGATTTTCAATATAGAACGAATGAGATTTTCAATCTAGATTGAATGAGGTTGTAAGGAATTTTACAAGAGTTAGAGTATGCTTGTATCTTATGCATGCATCGCAAATCTGGGGATGTTCTGCGTACGGGAATGCCTGACGTCTGCGGTGTGGATCCCGCCATAAATAACACAGGAAGAGCGGTTAATCCACGTAGCTTTCATTTGCCCAAGTATACACACGCTAAAGCCCCCCCAAGGCAAACTTGCTTCAGGTGAATTTGTTAGGGTTTCCTTTCTGTCGTCTATCTTTTCACTTTCCTTGTTTTTCTCTTCTTTTTCCTCGTTCCCCACTTTTTTTTCCTTTCTTTGGCTGCTGGGTTTTTTTTTTTTTTTTGCTTTTGTTTTCACAAAACAAAGCCACAGCTTCCTGCTGTGGAAGATAACAAACAAAGCACTAACTTCCTGTTATCCAAACAACAAACCTATGCACATCTACTTAGCGCTCTTTGCAAGAAGCAACTGTTGAAACGCTGTCTGTACATGTGTACACACCTTCGTTCGTCACCCTCATTGGCAAGGGAAAAGGTGTGTATAATCTTGTCCGCTGGGGTTTCGTACCGAAATGGACCAGTAACCGAAAACATGCCAGCTAAATGTGGATCAGACCCTGTTGACACAGAGGTGCTAAGACTGTTTAAATCTGCATCTCAGCAACACGATCACGCTTCTCTCCCCTGAACCTAACTCTTCTTCCCGTAGCTGTTGTGACTTGTGGCGCCTTCAGCCACTTTCTGGTGACGTAACTCTTCCACGCGAGGTGTAAACACCTTAAACTCTTCCAGTACTTTAACTCTTTCAGCACTAAGGACCCTGTATCCGGTACGGTCCAGCACAACGTGTAAGCTCGAGAGAGCTCATAATGCGGTCCGGGGCCGCACAATCCACGTGACCAATGCATCGCAAATTTGACCACATATTCATGTTTGGATGTGACCAGATACACAGTGGAAAGATTTGTTGTGATTTTTTTTTTATTTTTGTTTTACAATTTTGTTTTCTTCACACCTAAAAACGCCCAGTTTCCACGAAGAGAGAGAGAGAGAGAGAGAGAGAGAGAGAGAGAGAGGGCCTGTGTTCTGTTTTTAGCCCAGCGTTCAGCTTATGAATGAACTCCTACGCTATTTCTTAATTCTTAGTTAATTTTAAATTGATGTAATTAGTTGAGTCTGTGATTAATATTGATTGTTCTTAATTATTTATTTGTTGATTTATACTGCGCCTGTCTTATATCTCAATTTCCCGTTTCGGGATGAATAAAGTGCATTTGAATTTGAATTTGAACTGTCAAGGGAGAAAACTGCCAGTGTTGAATGAGTTCAAGTTCCTTCCAAGTAAGTTTAGGGTTGACCCTGCACCAGTTGCCTCCATAAAAAATTACCGATTAAATAATTCGTTAATGTCTGCGTAGATTTAAATTTGGCCTAGTGGGATTGTTTGATTATACTCTCGTTTCCTGCGATAAGGAACCGTAAAATTTCGCATACAGGGCCAAAACCGAAAAAGAGTCAAAAACGTGAGATACTCATGCGCGGTACGAAGTGTGTTAAAAGGGGTTCCTGATAAGTGTCGAGAGTGTCTGAAACACTGATATATGGCTGCTGTTGCATGTGTGAATTCCTTGAAGTGTCTTGAGAAGCACTTGTAAGCGCAAGTTTGTCATTACCTTGCCATTCTAGCCACACATCGCCACACAACACAGTCCACGTGACAATCTACAAACTAAGTCTCTTGCCAGCCAAAACCTTTCAGCCGTTAGTCAAGTCAAGTCAAGTCAAGTCAAAGCTTATTTCAAAACCCCATTAGGGGTACATGAAACGAGAAATGAACATATAAATCAAGCTCACCACACCGGCCAACATACATCATGATCACTCGCACACAAGTTTTACAGGACCCAGGCATACATGTATACCATACCATACCATACCATACCATACCATACCATACCATACCTACAACGTACTACGCGGTTAGTTGTAGATCAGAAGTAAACACTTCCACGAAGATGAAATTTAGCACAGACTAAACTGACTACAGTATGCTGTGAAAAGCTTTTTACATGATCTTTGACTGATGGAACTGAACTTGATGTATGTTTAATCTGGTTAAAAAGAACAAGCCACTGCACACCGGTAGGAGCCACTTCAAGCCACTATTACGCAAGGCGTGGGCCTTCCCGCTTGGGGCGAGACCGCTGCTGATTGCGCAATAGTGGCTTGAAATGGCTTTTAGTGATCTGAAGATTTCAAGCAAAAATGCGTGGGCTTGCATGGACTTTGAAGAGTTAAAACGGTAAAGGGGGAGAGAACTGCTTCAAAGAGGAGCGTCTCTCTCTCTCTCTCTCTCTCTCTCTCTCTCGGTGCTGACAAAGAGCAGAGCCCTCCTAGAGAGCTCGTGAAGTAGTCGGAAACCTGGCAGGTATGAAGACAATACCGGAATGTTTGTGCAGAAAATGAGTCCACGGAGCCTGAGTGATGAGCTGCAGCACTTCTGTTGTTGTGAAACCCACTCGCGACTAGCGGTTGTTTTCAAAACAAACTGGATTGGATTTTCTGGAGTAAGACAAGGGGGGGGGGGGGGGGTTAGAGTTGTTTTCTGTGTAAGCCGGGTTGACTTTCTTAGGCTAGTATATACGGTACTAGTATAGGTGGGCGTAGTGTGTGTGTGTGTGTGTGTGTGTGTGTGTGTGTGTGTGTGTGTGTGTGTGTGTGTGTGTGTGTGTGTGTGTGTGTGTGTGTGATATACAATATATATATATATATATAGAGAGAGAGAGAGAGAGAGAGAGAGAGAGGGACGGACGGACGGAGAGAGAGAGAGAGAAGAGAGAGAGAGATGGATGGATGGATGGATGGATGGACGGACGGACGAAGAGAGAGAGAGAGAGAGAGAGAGAGAGAAAACGAACTTTTCAATCATTTCACTGCATGCTTTGTCGTAAATGTAGTATGACCATCCAGTATTTTGCACTTCCCCTCTGTCTGTTTTTGTTTGCTTTTAAACTGTTCCCGATTTTTTGTTTACCTCCCCTCCCCCCTCCCCTTTTCACCGTAGTTCTTTCCCGCGCACGTGGGAACAATTCGGTTGCAACCATGCTCAGTAAGATGTTCTTGTTTTCCCGTATGTATGGTTTATATGCCAGCACTGACAGATATATATGTACCCTGGAATTACGTCACTTTATTTTTTTTTTTAATTGGAGGAATAAATTACCGGGATGGTCAGTCCAATTTAGACAGACGTCAGCCCATTGAACTCTAAGAATGATTAAAAGCGGACTCCTAATCTTTTTAATGTTGAAGGTACTGTTTTGATCCCTTCCGGGTTGGTTATGTACATATGGCTCATTCTCCACTATTTGGCGCCAAAAGCCTTCAGAAAATCAGGCAAGACTAACGGTCCCTTGATGGCTGTCACTGCAGCAAACACGAGTATGATCAAAGTGCAACACTCCCACTAAGCCAAATTTAATTTTTAAATAAAAATTTTCAGTGAGGCACTGGTGCACAACCCCAAACCTACTTGGTAGGAATTGAGTTAATACAAACAACAACAACAACAACAAAACCACAGTACCATGACAATGATGTTGACCATCAGGACGTAGATGAGGACGTAGTGGTTCTTTGCACAGGGTGTGCGGTTGCCCGCTACAAGCCGTTTTGTCAGTCACCTTCGATTGGTTTAACCCTTTCAGCCCTGAAGAAATCGCAATAGCGATAACGCTCTCTGCCTGGGAGTTTTTTTCAAGTGTGCTAGATGTAAAGCTGGACTCTTGCATAAAAACCCTATTTCAAGAAGTATTGGATCCATCCTATAGGGGAATCTTCCACTGTGCAGAGCGTATGAGAGTCGGACACATACACGCATATTATTGTTAGGGTCTGCGAGACCGTAGGTGATACGGTGGCAGGGCTGAAAGTGTTAAACAGATTTTTTTTTTGGTCGCGTATAGTGAAGATACAATGGAATGAATTTTGAGCAATATCAAGATAAACTTATATTAGCCTATACTCAGCAAACCTTCATGTATTGCAAGCTTGCAACGGTAGATCACCTTCGATTACGCTCGGATACTTGAGTCTGATTGTAATTATGTGCACTGTGAGTAATGACTAACGTGTTATGATAATTAACCTTTAACAGTAACAAAAACGTACACTTGGTTTTACAGTCCGTCTGTATGTTGTATCCAACCCCAGTTTCACACACGGAATGCGGAGGCTACCTGCATGAAACAGTGTGGACAAATACTAACTGAACCCCAGAGAGAAAATTTTTAATACAATTTATAGAATTTACCAGACAAAATATCACTCTGCACCCTGTACCACCTTCCGCCATTTGGTATAGTTACTTCTAGTCGTAACCTGCTATGGTAGTGAATTGCCAGCATGGTCGCTCGATTCCAAATCCCTCACTCATCAGATTTTTTATTTCTTTGTTGAACCAACATGCAGTTTGTGTTTATCTCTTATTCTGTGTCGCATGGCTGTCTACTCCTTTCACAGTGGGACAGAGACATTTAAGTTATGTATGTCTCTGAGTAGGAGAGCTCATAACGGACGAGTTTGTCAGTGACGTAATAGAAGGGTACAATATGCCTACAATCTCTCCGTCTTGAATGCCTGCTCAGGACTGTTGTTACTCAGTGGCGTTTTTAATACATTTCGTACCGCGCACGACTATCCCATTAAGTCTGTCCATAGTGAAACCACTGCTGCAGAATAATTTTGTCCTTAATGAAAGTACTGCTGCAGATTAAGTTTGTCCCTAATGAAAGCACTGCTGCAGATTAATATTTTGTCCCTAGTGAAACCACTGCTGCAGCAGCAACTGCATCCAGACTAAAAGTGCTATAGGTCAAACCAAAGTTTTATATTGTGTATGGGGTATAATCATGTCTGATAAAAGAAAGTGTATGAATTATCAATGATAAACAACTATAATAACAATGTCGTAATCAGACTAAGACTGATCATCCTTCCTAACGGCTGCCGGAAACCGATTTTGAATTCTACCTAAACCAAAACATTCTGATATCTCCAACGCAGGTGACTTTACTAGCGCCGGCACGTATTTATACTTTCATCGCTCATTTCTCTTCATCGAAAGACGGCTGTGTCACTAGATAGAGCCTAAGTTGTATCTGGATACATAACATTATGTGTAAGCTGGAGTGATTTCTGTAACAGCTACAGTTAAAAAGGAAACGTTTGATCGTATTGCTTGAATTAGATCTATCTGTGGAAGCCACCTGCGTGGCGTCCGTGTGTGGTCAAGTTACCCCAAAACAGTAAAGAGGTACAATAAGACTTGTATATTTCGCAAGTAGCCATTGTCTCTCTAGCGTGTTGTTAACGCCTGAATTTCTGCTTTTTTTTCAGTGTTACTGCACTCTTAAAGTGGTGTTTATTCTTGTCGTTTGTACAGTTGTAGTTTCCTACGCTCAGAGTATTCGCATTCGCTCGGATTTTCTGTATTTCCTCCCCATCCCAGAAGGGGTTGCAGGAATAAAAGTTTTTTGACTTTGACTGTTGACTTTGTGTTTGACAGTGTCAGTGAGCGAGACTCCTTACCTGGTGCTGGGTGCCGACAACAAGGTGATCAAGACCAACATACTGGACGCTGCCAGGTATCCGGATACAGTCACCACCGAGTCGCCCGACAAGCTCATCAAAGGTAAGGCAGTAGTAACCGTATGATAACAATGATGTTCGTACGCGGGCGACTCTCTCTCTCTCTCTCTCACCTATTGTCTTCATTTCCTTACTACATTTTCTAGAGCTTTTACCTAGATGAACAGGATGTCTTGTAATAAAGGCAAATTATCCAGTATCTTCTACCCGTTATCTCTCTCCTTCAGTACTGATTCTTGAGGAAAATTTACAAACTTTCTTCGAAAGCGACCTAAACAGACGTTAGAACAAGCAAATATCATTGTACAATACTGCTAAAATGAAATAAATAACCTAGATGAAGCAATATTATGAAAATGAAAAAAAAAAAAAGAATTGAGAGTCTGAGAGCATGTAATTCCGAAGGGGGGGGGGGTAAAAGAGAGATGATGATGATGATGATGACACTTTATTAACTTAAAAAGTTTGACGTCTTGGAGAGAGAGAGAGAGAGAGAGAGAGAGAGAGAGATGCGGGAAAAAATGGGAGGGGGGGGGGGTGGTCAGGATCCTACTCTGCATCTAAGCACGTTGACTTTGATCAGGAACGTGTGAAAATCATGAACATCGACGGGTGCTGATCGATTCTGTGTGACCGCACATACCCACAGTAATCGCGCCCTGAGTAGCTTGGGAAACAGGGCATTTCGCGGATTGATGAGGCGAGCCTTGGCAAGAGTTGGACAGGGCCGGTGAAATACGGCCAATGATTGGCTACAATCGATCGCCTTGGTGATTTTTCGGATAGGGAAAGGTGAGGGGGGGGGGGTGAGGGATGCTGGAGGTACATGTTTTGGGACAAAGTGGCAGCTCTGAAAAAAAGGAAAAAAAAAGTTGATGGGATGTGGTTGCCCGGCGGTAGGGGAGGGGTAGGGGATGGACGTGGGTGGGGGGTTGGGTGGGGGGGGTGGGGGGTTGGGTTGAGAGGGGAATTTGGAGGAACATGTATCAGGACAGAGGCAGTTATGAAAAGAGGTGGGGTGGGGTGGAGTTCGTGATGGGGGTGGGGGTGTGTGGGGGCTGTTTCTGGACGGACATGCGGTTCTCGAAAGGAATGGGTGAATCAGAACTAGCGGGATGATAAGATCTGGTAACGGGGGAGGGGGAGGGGGGGGGGGGCGTAGATGGAGTTTTTTTGTTTGTTGAGGAAGGAAGGGGGGGATTGTTTTTGGTTATTGTTTTTGTGTGTGGTGGTGGTGTTTTTTGTTTTTTAATTTGGTGGGGGTTGGGCGTGGGGGGTGGAGGGGGGGGGGGAGTGGGCTCAGAGTTAGGTAGAGAACTGTGCAAGTATTCATCCACCACCTCTTCTTTTTGTGTCTATAAATGAAAAGGTTAATGTTCGGGTTTTACCAAGTTTAAATGCCGCCCATTCCCTCGATTAGTTTTCCAACCTTTGCGCAGGTCGTTTTTCAAAGGCACACGATGTGGCTCATTGAGACTAAGTGATGGCTATGAGACTGGAGGTGGCGACGAAGTTTTGTTTTAATAGAAAGGAGTGGCCAACTTTCGCCTTTGATGTGATAATTCGCCACACTTTGAAAGGGTCTGAAGACTCGACTGTGATTTCAATAAGCTCATGTAGCCTAAACGCCAATGAGGGTCACAGAACTGCTTCGCTCAGAAGGCTACGGTTGCCACGTGCTGAACCTACAAAGTCGGTCGGTCGGTCGGTCGGTCATAGGCCTACATTCAGCCACAAAGTCGGTCGGTCGGTCGGTCATAGGCCTACATTCAGCCACAAAGCAGTTATGCAGGCATAGAGGTGCAGAGTTGTATCATTAGATGACCTTTTGGTCTGGTTTGTGTGGCCAAACATTTGGAACCTCTGACGGTCGCACCAACTGATGTCTGAAACCGCAAAAAAATGGAAGTAGGCTTTTTTTGTTTTTTTTTTTGCTGCCCCAACTCTTTACTGGCTCCAGTGGTGTTCCTCCCTGGTAATGGGTGGAATCCACGGAGGGCTCGGAAGTTGGGGCAATTTTTATTATGCATGATGATGGAGATGAGGATGATGGTAAGATGATGCTATGGAGGTCTGTGTGGTTTGGGACTGCGGGACAGGGCCGCATTGCACGCTTCCTGTCATAAATATCCCGGCATTAACCAGGCCCGGCCGTGTAATCATCCACATCATAAGACGTGTCATGCCAAGGGAAGAACCCCCAAAGTCGCACCCGTGAAGTGGGTGAATCTCGGCTGTGTGGCAACAGCCTCCCCATTGGGCCCATATCACACCCGCTCTGGGTAGGAGCCGACCTAGGTTGGAAAAATCCCGCTTGCCTCGGCTGGGACTCGAACCCGGGTCTCCCGGTCCATAGTCCGAAGTGCTAACCACTGCACTACGGGGGCCGGTATGGAAGTAGATTTGATAGTCTGCTTATCCTCTCAAGTCGGAAATGACGCAGACCGATCTTGGTGGTATCTGGAGGTTAGCTCATAGACTATCCTCTTAGAATTAGATCGAACACGAATAAACAGACTTTCAAGAAAAATGACGCAGACCGATCTTGGTGGGTCTAGGCGTTAGCTCATGGATAGAATGATTATCTATACTTTTAGGTCGAACACGAATGAACAGATTTCCAAGACAATGACGCAGACCGATCTTAATTCCAAGACAATGACGCAGACCGATCTTAGCGGTCCATAAGTTAGCTAATAGGTAGACTGTCTATCCTCTCCGATGGAACGTCCAGAAAACGTTGCAGAGTGATCATTGTGGTTCAAACGCTAGCGCCTGGGTATAGACTATCTATCCTCTGAGATCGAAAACGAATGAATAGAATCCCCAAGAAAATGACGCAAAGCGGTCGTAGCGGTCCAGAAATTAACTTGTAGGTAGACTATCTATCCTGTGAGACCAAAGAGGAAAGAAGAGAACCCCCAAGAGAATGACACAAAGCGATTTTAGCGGTCCAAAAGCTAGCTCATAGGTAGACCATCTATCCTCTCAGATCTGGAACCTCCAGAGAACGTTGCACGGCGATCACAGTGGTCCGGTCTTGTGGTCGCCCCGTATTCATGATCCTCACCATCACCGAGTTGGGTCGGGGGGGGGGGGGGGGCGGAGGGGGGGGGGGGGCACACCAGCAGGAGTGTAAAACACAACGCAGACGGCAAAACCTTGGCAGCGACTTGTCGTTCTCTGTGGAAGAGGCCATCACTTCTGCAACACTTGCTTCGAGTCCCCTGTGTATGGCGATTGCCTGATGGGACGCGGCGCCTGTCGCCGTTCCGATGCCCAGTTGTCACGCCAAGGGGCTCTTTAGGAGTCAGAGAGCGTGCATGGCCAGTGTCCGGGGCAGCCACGTGGAAGACAGAGTGAGCTTAGACGAGTGCCTCGAATCCAAATCCCGATCCATCAATTCCATCCCGTCTGTTAACCCATTTTTGGACTGACTTGGTGCGGGACCCAGTTCCTGTTCCGTGTTAGGTTTGTTCAGCAGTAACCCGTACATGTTCCTGTTCCATGTTCGGTTTTTTTTTTTTTTTTTTTTTTGCTGCGGGAACCGACACAGTTCCTGTTCCTGTTAGCATTTTTACTGCAGGAATCGATAGTATGTTGCTGTAAGAACCGTTGCTACCTTTTCCGTGTTAGAATTTTTGCCGTAGGAACCGGTCAGTTGCAGTTCCATGTTATCATTTTCGGGCTGCGGGAACTGGCACAGTTCCTATGAGGATTTTCACTACAGGAATGAATAGTATTTTGCTGTAGGAACCAGTGCTACCTGTTCCGTGTTAGCATTTTTGCTGTAAGAACCCGTGCATTTGCTGTTCCGTGTTAGCATTTTTTGGGCTGCAGGAACCAGTACAGTTCTTGTCCCATGTTAGCGTTGTTGCTGCAGGAACAGGAAAGTTCCTGTTCCGCTTTAGCATTGTTTGCTGGAGGAACCCGCACAGTTCGTAATTTGTGTTAGCATTGTTGCCTCAGGAACCTGTACAGTTCCTGTGCCGTGTTAGCATTGTTGCTGCAGGAATCGGCACACTTTTTGAACCGTGTTAGCATCGTTGCTGCAGGAACTAAAACATTTCCTGTGGCGTGGTACCATTTTTTTTGCTGCACAGACCTGTACAGTTCCTATTCCTGTTCAACTCACTTTGAGTGCCTCTCTGCTTGACCTAGATACCCCGGCAACTCGACGTGAGGGCCCAGTGGCTTGCGCATTCGCCAACACAAGTGCACTCTCATTGGTCTAATTTTTTTATTTTTTTTTGGGGGGGGGGGGGGGGCAAAAGACGGGACGTCGACGTGTCTCAGTAACCAAACGTCTCCTTCGACATTGATCCGAGACCTATACTCGTCCCTAATGATCACTCCCGGGGGAATCATCTTCAGTTGAATATTTCCCGCTGTCGCAATCACTGAGTCATCCCCCGGTATCTAACCGACCGCGTCGAGCCAAGATCTCGGTAGCGCTCCGCCTCCTCAGGCGTCGGTGATCGGATGTGCAACCTCAGCGTCGCGAAGTTTCTTCTTCTCCTTCTCCTTGATCGCTTCAGATGGTATATGGCGCCGGTGTTCTCGAAGTTTCTGAGGTGACCTTCGTTTGACACAGCTGATCCTGAGAGGCGGTATCGATATCAATCGAATTTTTTTTATGGCTGTGGGCATCGGGGAACAAAGACCTACCTTTCTTTTTTGTCATTTACAGGAAAGGAGTGGGGTTTTTTTGGAGGTGGATGATTGACAGGTGTGGTTGTCGGATGCAGTGGAAGTTACTTTTTCACCGGACATAACAAAATTATAGACACGCACGCACGCACGCACGCACGCACGCACGCATGGACGCACGCACGCACGCACACACACACACACACACACACACACACACACACACACCCACACACACACACACACACACACAGAACACTCGGATAGCATCTGGTAGGTGCTGTAATGATGTTAGAACGATTTCCAGCAGTTGACCGTCTGCCTTAACCATCCAGCGCCAGCCAGTGTGGGTCGTGTGGTTTCATTTCCCACGTGACTTGTGCCCAAGGCTCAGTAACTGACGCGACCATGTGAAGGTTCACGTAGGGGACTGTATCATAATGATTAATTTTATTGGTTGGTTAATTGGTTCGTAAGGGGGGGGGGGGGATAGTTCTTTCCCGACACATGCAGGTGATATCAAAGACGAAGCAGCGAGGGGAAAAACAGCAAACAAACAAACAAACAAACAACAAAAAACCCACAAAAACAACAACAAAAATCCCCCAACACAAATATTCGGATTCCAGCCGGGAAAGTCGAACGCTCTACCAGCTGAGCTATCATGACTCCCCACATACACAGCAAAACATGTGAATGGTCCCATCAACTTTTTTTTGGGGGGGGGTGGGGGGGGGGGGGGGTGGGGGGGGTGGGGGGGGGGTGGGGTGGGGGGTGGGGCTGATGGGTTGTAATGGGGTGAGGGGGAAAAACTGCCGCTTACAAAACTTTAAGGCTGTTTGCCAAATGAACAGATGGTGGTGATGAGGAGGGAGGGGGCTGGGGGGGGGAAGGGGGCTGGACAGAAGTCAAGCGGCAAAAAAAAAAATCACGCGGGTTGGGTCAGCTGGCTGCTGAGCTGTGCTGACGTTTGGCCCCTGACTGATAATAACGGAGGTAGTCTTCACTATTACCCCATTAGGCAGGATGAAATTTACCAATCTCACAAAATGTCATGCAGATTTGGCCACGGGGAAGTGGGTAAAGATGCGCTCTGAGCTACACGTTGGGGTTGTGTGTGTGTGTGTGTGTGTGTGTGTGTGTGTGTGTGGTGTGTGTGTGTGGAGGGGGGTTTGGGGGGGGGGGGCATAGTGAGTTGTAGACTACGACTGTTATGGGATATTTCCTGTCACCGAGAATCAGGGACTTGGCAACAGTACTAGTACATGTGAACGTATTTTAGTTGGAACACAGATATTTTCTCCACGGATATAAAGGTTTTTGCAGTGAAAACATGACTGTGTCTTGTGTATGGAAGAGGCATACATATAAATGTGACCGACTTTTTGTGACGTCTGCCTTTTTCTGAGACAAAATAACATTGTGACTAAAATCAAAACTCTCTCACTCTCTCTCTCTCTCTCATACACACACACACACACACACACACACACACACACACACACACACACACACACACACACACACACACACGCACACACTGTATTCAGAGAGAGAGAGGGGGGGGGGATTGGGGGATCAATGATAAAGATAGCACAGTTTGTAGGGGGGGGGGGGGGGGGGTATATGAAGGAGAGATGGTGGTGCGGAAAACGTGAAAAAGGATTCCTGTAAATTCCTGAAAAAGTAATATCCACTACTGAAACTTCGAAGTTGACCCTGTGATAAACATTGATGCATTGTTTCTGTGTCACCTTTCTTACTACAGCCCACTCATATTAAACCATCTCTCGCAAACAAAAAAAATCATCATCTCTTGAATACGTCATATCCTTGACAACTGCAACATGTTCTTTTCCATTTGTTCTTAGTCTTAGAATGCTCTCTTTCCTCTTAAGGTCACAAAAATGATCATAATGATACTCAGAATGATTATTCAGAACTGTCATATTCTGAACCTTTCCTTTGTGTGCTTCTGTTTTAACTACTGCCTGTTCTTTTCTCTTCTCTCCATAGCTGAAATCTTATTTGAAAGTTTAAATGGATCAGTGGAAGGTAAAGCGATCTTGTCGTGGTCAGCCATGACACTAAAAAAAAAAAAAAAGTTTTACGTGTTGTTCAGAGTTCTGACTGGAGTTACCGAGTTGCTTTTTCAACCACTCATGTTTGCATTGTTCCATGTCTGTGTGTGTGTGTGTGTGTGTGTGTGTGTTTTGATGGTGGTACATGTTCGAAGTTTTTCTTTGTACTTCTCAGTCTGTGCATCTTTTGGTTTTGTTGTGTGTCAGTATTGTCACACCATTTCATCTTTGAACAAGAAAGAAGAAGTTACAAGTGTGGTTTTTTTCATCAGTTCATGTCAGTTGGTCTTATTCTAATTGGAATGTTGGATGCATTGCTGTGCTGTGTTTGGGTTTGTTTGATAATTATATTCTTTTTTTAAAATTTCGCCTCTACTTACAATTTATTAACATGTTGCGTTGAGTGCATTTAATTCTCATTTTGTTTGAAAATCACAACGAATTGCATGATTCTGTTTCAAATTTTAATACCTTCATTTAGGTCAACAAAAACACACAATAAAATGACACTGTTTATCAAAAATTTAAGTAGAATACTTTCCAAAAATGGTAAATTTCCTGTTTTTGAAAATTAAGCTTTGAACGTGGACACAACCTCAGGCATATGCACAGCTTGCTGTTTCGTTTACATTTATTAAAGACAAGTTTGAAGAAATATTTTGTCATGGGTGTGTTTCTTCACCTAGCGTTGAGCAATGCTCATTGTAGCTCTCAGCACAGTTTGTGGTCACCATTTCCAAATGTGTAGAGGTAGCCAGTCATAAACTTGTTTTGTCGCATCAGTAGGTATGCAGTGTGTCCGTGAGTGCTTTAAATGTCAGTTCTTGGTATTGTGTTTACTTGGAATTTTGTGGTCCAGTCCTCGTAGTGTTGACTCTTGACAATGCAGGGTCAAAGTGATATTTCAGTGTCTTTCGTTGAAATCGTTTTTATTCGTCTTTTTTTTTATAGTTTCTTTCAGTGTTATCGGTAGTTGAGCATGTACGGCACTTTCTGTGTGAAATTTCCTTAAGTAAATGGTTTTCACAGTTGAAATACTTCACATGCATAAAATTAATGTGCAAATGCAATGTTTTATGGGAAACCGGTGTGACTAGTAACGTACAAAAAAAAAAGAAAAAAAGTAGAGAATGCATTTTGTTTGGGGAAAAGATCCTGTATTTCTCTGAATAAAAATTGTCATTGTGTTTGCCATTGGAGGGGAAAGTTAAAGGCCCAGTTTTTGAGATTGTTAGGCTCATATGTCATTCTGAGCTTTTTTGGCGGTGTGTAGCATCACGCCACTAAAAAACACGCACAAATACAGCAACAGACAGGCTTGCATTGAGCAGAAGCAGGTCAAAGCCAAGAGCGAAGTAGTTGCTGACATTGTTGCGGCCACCCTCGACCTGGTAGTACACTGCGTTCGTGCAGCTGACATGGGAAGAAAATGGTCGAGGTCGTTT
>JACVVK020000606.1:180000-225000 GCA_018292915.2 Batillaria attramentaria
CTGAAAGCAGAATTATTGTTGCATGCACCAGAGCAAAGAGGCAGAGTATGCACATAAAAAAAAAAAATCAGCCTCTTGGGTCGTTTCGTAGTTAGTGAAGATGGGACATGAATGTTTAAGAGGATTTCCTCTGTGGTACTTTTAATAATAATAATAATAATATTTATAGGGCGCCTATCCCCGGGAGGTGAGCTCTAGGCGCCTGATGTTCTTTTAGAGTGGGTAACGATGCGAACATGCAGCAGATTTCCTGGAACACATTTTCCCCTTCTTTAGGAATGCCAGACATAAAAAGTAGCACTTAACAGAAGCAAGGTTTCAACTCTGTGATGCCTTGGGTGTCTAAGAAGAGACTGATATACGTGTGCCCGAGTATCACCAACCATACAATACCGTATAGCATCCCTGTGTAAAGTTGCTGTTGTTTACCTAATGTTGCCGCCACATATTTCAGTGCCACTGACAGCTCCGACAGATGTGGAAGTGCTGTTCACACCAAATCGTGCCCAGATACAATGGCAGTCTCCACCTAGACTTCAGTATCAAGGTGAGTACAGCACACAATACAGCAACTCTTTGTTTGCAGGTCAAAGAATACAAATGCACTAGGCCTAAAAATGCTTATCTATCCCCTGTTAGCTTCAGGCATCATAGTCACCCCTAAAAATGCTTCAATCTAGAAACAAAAATTACCATGCACAGACCACTCAAGGGCACATAACTGACAGGAGTTTAAAAAAATTGAATGTCTCCTTTCTGCTCGGGCCTTACTGGAGTAATGCGAGTCTACTTTCTGTTTAGGCCAGAAAGCCACTTCACCCGAATTCACCCATGTCAGTTTTCCGTGCATGTATCTGTAACATGCGCCATAAATGTCCACTGAATCTTTGCTGTGTCTCGCGTTGTTTAGGAAGAGGAGCCTGGTCTAAATGGATGTACGACATAGAACTTCAGGATGTTGAGAATAACGGTGACCTTGGCCGGCACATCCAGACGGCCGAGACGTCCGCCATGAACCATACGGTAGATGGTTTGACCCCTGATACCGTCTATCATGTCCGTGTGCGTGCCCAAGTCTGAGGCAGGAGTTGGGCCGTGGTCAACATATTTTGTAGGCCGCACTCTTCAGCAAGGTGGGTATGATGCTGAATTTTCGAGAAAGAAAAAATGCACATTCCTTTGTTTCTTCTTCCTTTTTGAACACTTCCAGTTTATTTTTTGCTTATCAGCTTAGTTTTCAAAATTTACACATCGTGTTATTTTTTGTTTTGACACTCGAGTGGCTTTTTCATGGGAAGGGACACAACTGCATTTAAATTTTAATGGCACTGAAACTGACGCAGGAGCCAGCTCCTGTAGACATCACCATTCCCCCCCCCCCTCCCCACCTTTCTCTTGCTCTTTCTGTCTGTCTCTGTCTGTCCACCTCTCTCTGTCGCTCTTTCTGTTTCTCTTTCGTATGTACATGTACATATGCCACTGTCAAAACTTATACATTACAATTGTATGTTGTTTGAGAGTAAACTAGTTGTTTTTGTGTTCTGAAGTGCATGAATGTGTTGTCTGTGTGCAGAACCTATCCCTGTTCGCGTATTACTGGGAGTGCCGGGAATGATCGTTGAGAAAGATCTCAGTAGGCTGACGCAGACAACGGTCGTCAGCTTTTTTTCCCTTCCTGTCGGTCAGTACTTTAAGTGTTGGTTGGTTGTTTGTTCCTTTTGTCCAGCTCATTTTTGTTTTCAACAACTGCAGTGAAGCTGAGAACAAAATCAGATTTTATGTCTATATGTTCATGAGTTTAGTCTCATAGTATTTGTTTGACTATTATTATTATTATTGTTGTTATTTACATCCCTTACTTTATGTCAGTGTGCTTGTAATGAACGTATTGGATATTGAGCTTGGTGATGTTCTGCTTTCAGTATCAGACTGGTAGCATACCTGCTTCTCTTGTTTTTTTGTTTTTTTTATAATAATAATAATAATAATAATGAGTATTGTATAGGCGCTTTACCCAATTTCACGAATCGGCTCAAAGCGCTGCGAACTGAACCCAACACGCACGCTCACGTGAATCACACGCATTCTCTCACACACTTGACATAAACACATTACAATCACGTGGTGCGAAGGGTCAGCTCAGCTATTTAAATTTCGGGATTTAGAATTGCATTTATTTTTCAAATTTTGTGGGCTGAACATTTCCAAAGCAGAGGGGGAGGAAGCCGGAGTACCCGGAGAGAACCCCCGACGATCGGCCCGAATGAACGGTGCCACATACGAGAAGGAAAAATTGTTAGCCCCGACTGGGACTCGAACCCCTGACCTCTCGCATTGGTGACAGGTCTCTTAACCACTAGACCACCGACCGCCCCATATATCAATGTCTTTATGGAATTTTGGAGTAACTCCATTTTGAGAATATAGAGCAGCATAAATATACAATAGTACATGCCATCATGCCTGTTCTGAGTATCCAATTACGCAAAATTCCAGGAAGACGTTGATCTATATTCATTCAGCAACTCTAAACGCATCTTTGGCATTTTCACTCCACCAGATATGACATGGCACGGAGATCTGTTGCTGTGGACGACTGATAAGGGGAGTCTTTATGTTTATGACCGTGCGAACAGCAGTAAGGACGTGCTGAACGTCGGACATGCATACTCTGTCGCTTATGACTGGCTTGGTGGAAAAATCTTTTGGTCAGAGCCAAAACTTGGAGTGGTAAGTTCATGGTGGTTGGCATTCCATGTATATTCTGCAGTTTGCTAAAGAATAAGAAAGAAAAAGAAAGGAAGAAAGAAAGGAAACACAAAAGAATCTAGAATCTAGAAAATATCCAGAATGAAAAATATCAGCAACAACAAAGTCCACCCCCCTACCACCCACACACCCCTTCTTCCTTCTTTGTCCCCTGCCTTCGAAAGAACATCAAAACAACAACATTGAAATAAGCAAACAAAACAAAACACAATGAAGAAATTAACCCAAACACAACAGAATCAATCATGCAGCTATGCACACAAACAATAACAACAACAACAACAACAAAAAACCCACTGCACAACAACAGCAACAACAACAACAAAACTACCTAACATTAAGAATGAAAACCAATCTTGCTTTCAAATTGTGCTGCAGATCCGAAGGTGTGATAGACGAGGGATTTATCCAGAGTTGATCTACCAGGCCGAAGCTCGCGACATCGCCGTCGATTCCATCGCTGGCCGTCTGTACTGGGCCACGGCTAACTCCATTGACACAGCCTACCTGAACGGGGACAACCATTTGGAGATCTTCTCCGTCCCCTTCTTTTCGGGCCACCGCGTCATCAGTCTGGCCTTGAACTTTGACCTAGGCAAGCTGATGTGGTACGTGAAGAGCTACGACAGTCAGGAGCTGTACATGGCAGATATGATCCCTGTGAACGGGGGCAGTGGGTTGGAGGTGCTGCGCACAGTCAGGCCTGCTGGAAGCTTCCACAGCATTTCGCAGTAAGTAATACGTGTACATGTAGATGGTGTCACAGTCTCGCTGGAGAAGCCCACACAGGTGCTTCTTACGTGCGTGAATACTTGATTTATCTTCTTTTCCTTTTTGTTCTTTTTTTAATTTTTAATTTTTATTATATTTTAAACTTTATTTTTATCTTATTTATTTATTTTATTTATTTATTTTTATTTTATTTTATTTTTTTTGGGGGGGGGGGGGGTGTTGAGTTGGCATCTAAAAACCAGCAAGACCTAAGTTTGCATTTTGATTGTGAAAGACCAGCAGAATCGTTTTGGATGGTTTCACCTGCAGTCTTTTCCTCACTCTACTGCCATTACTGTTTTGGCTGATGCGTGGACACACACATTCTCTTTATGTAGCCTGCAGCACATGCCAGAGAAATTAAACTTTACAGGCCATGTCTCTGTCAAGCAGTTCCTTTGTGATACATAAATGCGCTTCATGTTTTTCTCTACCGGTAGTTGCATGTTAATCCAGAGATGTTTGATCATATTTGTCAAAGATTTTAAAATTCATACCTCGACTTTCATATCATCCATACATGAAACATGTACATATATAGGTGGCTATACGGTAAGGAATGATGTTTCAGGACCTCAGGCCTACAGTACTACTCACACCGCCTGTTTTGGGTGGATGGTGGCGATGCACTGGTTGTCGGTGACATGCAGTGTAACTACACTTCCGTCGTCGCTCCCTTCAACAACGTCTCCGCATTTGCTGTTGCTCACCCCTCCATGCAAGACTACCCAGGTATGAAGGCAAACTGATGTGACTAACTGATTTTGTTGTGTCTGGTGGTTAGGTCAGTTCAGTCAAGTTCAGTTCTGCACTGGGAAAAGGCCATATGTACTAGCTCCCACCTCATCTCTCATTTATCTCCCGAGTGTCATCTTTGAGAAATCTTCAGATTCCACAAAATCAGTTTTGAGCTTGATATTTTGATGTATTTAGTTTACACACAAATAGAATTGAATTGAAAAAACTTTTTTTTAATCACTAAGGGCAATTGCTTTTGCCCAAAATCCACAACATCACATTAGAAACATGACATAAAAAGCATAAGAGAAACATGACAAAAAAACATAGACCAACAAGACATGGCAAGACTTAAGAATTAATAACATAAAATTGACAATGCATATCTTAATTTCAGATAATCATAAATCTAACCTCTCTTAATCTTTATGTTGGGGGCATGACCAAAATAACACTGATTTCATAGTGTGCTTCAGTGTGTTAAAAGTGAACTGTACATTTTACTGTCAGAGAGCGGTCGAGTGGAAGTGTTTCCCTGACACTTAAGGTTCACACTTCACTAGTACATGAATTTTTTGTCTGTCCTGCACAGATGGTAAGAGCAAAGAATCCGTTTTTGTGATCCCGGAGAAGCTGGAGCCGGACTCAATTCGCACGGTAGGCGACTGGTCAAACTTCAACCTGACCTGGAAAGTGGACACCAAGGTTAACCACGGCACTCTTTTCTACAAGCTGTATCTGAAAATTGGCAGGCAGCAGATCCACAAGGTTAGCACAAAAATATATATATATATAATGTATATATATTTATTTAGATAAGGGATGAGAGGGGTAGGGACATCTTGGGATGCTTAATAATAGCACATTAATTTTCATACCGCTCACAAGTATCCCATTTTTTGGACTCTTTTTTAGTTTTGTATGTGAAAATCAGGCAAGATTAACGGTTCCTTGACGGCTCTTATTGCAACAGACGCGAGTATAATTGAAAATCAACACTCCCAATAAGCCAAATTTAAATCCATTCAGACATGAATTAATTTTTTTTTTTTTTTAGTAAGGCCGCTTGTGCACAACCCCAAACTTACTTGGTGGGAATTGAATTACGTACTGTGTTGGTTGTTTTTGGGGTTTAAAGTTCTTGTCCACCATGTGAGGAAGCTATCAAAGACAGGACAGTAAGAAAAAAACCACCACAAATATTTGGCTCCCAGTTGGATTCGAACCGACGACCCTTATTACTGTTTACAGGGGAGAGACAATTCACTGTTGAACTGCTTGTCTTTGATCTCACTGTTGCAGACAACATCTGACACGTGGTACAACGTCCGAGGCTTGTCAGCATTCACACAGATGGTGGTGTCACTTCAGCCGTACACGTACTGGGGATACGCTGAAGCTGTGACGCTCTCCATTAGGTCTCCAATGTCCAGTAAGTAACATGTTACAGACTGTGGTCTAGGCATCTGTCTCACGTTGTGAGTGATCCAGTGACAAACCAATTCAGTTCAGTCAAATGTCCACTAGTATAGCATGACAGTACTCCATGAACCACTTCATGCGCATTACACTCTGGAAAACAACAGGAAGAGGGGTGGTTGGGGAGGGGTGGTTTGTTCTTTTTTTTGTCACATGGTTGAATAATCCTTCATGCTGGGTTATAAATGTCAACCACAAAATGCTGAAATTTTGTTGATTTCTTGGCGTTTTTGGTTTGTTGATACCCATTACATGTACTTTTATTCTTTCAGTTCCCAACAAGCCTCTGACACCGCGTGTCTACGTGACCCAGCATAAAAATGCCAGCACTTCCCAGCATTCTCTAGCTGCTGACTTCCGTTGGTCCACTCCGGGGGATACCAACGGCATCCTCAGCCACCACATCATCACGTACTGGCGGTCGGGCCATCGGGATGCGAAGGAGACAGTTCAAGTCCCCGGCACATCACGTCACTTTATTCTTACCCCTCTTTCCACATCAGGCACCTACTTTTTTCAGGTGAGCATGAATGGTGGTGTTCCCTGCAGCTTTTTAGGTTTGGATAAGAAGTAAGTTACGTGTAGTTTGACTTTGGAGTTTCATGTCAGTGCTAGAATGTACACGCAGGGCTTCGATATCTGTGAGAACCTGCAGTTAGGAACTCACTGCCTGCTAGCATGAGACAGCAACCTGCTCTGACATATTTCAAATCAGAGCCTAAAACTTATCTGTTTCAATTTGCCTTGTACTGTAACCGTGGTGCCTGCTGTTTAAGGATGTGTTCTATATGTACGTTTGAGTGATGTGAGAACGCGCAGTTAGTTGAGGTATTTTCAAGAATTGTGCTGTATAAATATAAGACCGTGGGATTTGTCATGGTGACCGGGCTGCAGATGTGACGCAACCAGTCAAACTGACCGCAGAAGCAGAAGAAGAAGGATGCAGAATGTTGGTTAAGAAGATTAAAATAAGCGTGAATTTGGCTGAATTAACTGGAGAAATTTCAGCAGTCTTGTGTGACATACGAAGTATTAGAACCACACTGATGACGTAACTTCAACTGTGCATCACAAGTGATGCCTTCTGTCTGTAATGTACCGGTGGTTTGCTGTGCATGCACTGTGTCTCACCTTCATGTGTGATAATTCCATTTTCAGGTTGTTGCCTGTACTGAGGCGGGTTGTGGAGGTGGTTCAGACATTGTGTCAGCAACTACAGATTGTGAGTATAGTATGTTTGTTTATGATGCTACGTTGTACATGTTACTTGCTTTGCATACTCTGGAGGCTATAAAGTACAGATGTGTTGATCTGACCCAACACTACATCCAACATTTGGCCATAAATTGTCAGTTAGCATTATGACAGGAGATGGTTAGCTTTCATGTCTTCTTTTTTTCTTCTTTTTTTTTAAAAACTGTTACCACTTGAAGTCAGTGAATAGTATATGTAACTCATTTTACCAGCTGGCAAGCTTGTTTTAAGTACATGTATAAATTTTACTGTCGATTAGCACTGTGGAGCACTGTGGGTGCACAAGGGTTTAACGTCCTTATCCACCACACGTGTGATATCAAAGACAGGGCAACAAGAAAAAGGCCACAAATAGTTGACCACCAGTCAGGAATCGAACTCAGAACCTGAGCATTGGAAGTCCAATACTCTACTGCTTGACTGTCCCGGCTCCCCCTATCACTGTGGTCGAGACTCCATGCAGCCGCTGACAGACACAGGGTAGAGAGCATTAAAGAAAACAAAGCCAAAACAACAACAACAACAACAACAAAATGACACAAAGCAAACAATTCTTTGTTTCAGCCGTCAACCCAGTACCCATGTTAATGATTGCCACAGCGGCAGGAGTGTCCGTGTCCGAGTTTGACAGCGACCTAAACACCACACTGATACTGCCGCGGGTATCGCCGTCAGCACTGGCCTACCTGGCACAGGATAACCGCACGTTTTGGATAGAGAAAAGGGACTCCCTGTTTGTCTCCCAGAACTCACAACAACGAGAGGTCAGTTGCAGTTATTTGGGCTTGTGCGTGTCTGGGTGCGTGCATGTGTGACGTAGTATTTGTGTATCTTATAGTCCTATTACTGTGGTATTACTTTTGATTTTAGAAAATAACACTTTGAATTTCTGCCACGTCTAGCTTGTTGAGATGATGGGGACCGGCGTTGACCTGACACTGGACTGGATCAGCCGTACATTGTACGTGGTGGAGAACGACTCAACCCCACATGGCGGCAGCAGCATCATGGGATACCACATGGATCAGGACGTGTACAGAGCCATCATCACCACCAACAAACGTATTGGAAGTGTCATCTCAGACCCATACACAAGGTGAGGGTAATGTCGGAAGCACTGAAACGGTCACCGTTATAATTCTGTTGATAGCTGGTATTTTGCATACCATGTCGCCAGTGACACAGACTCGCTGTATGAGCAAGGAGCTGCTTTTATTTCAGAATTCAACAATTAAAACCAAATATTTATTTTAAAATCTTTGGCACACTACTTTGCGGTAAACATTTGGTGTTCCTGAAAGGTGATACGCTCCTGAGTATGGCTAAATGATTTTTTTTTTATTGAATTTGAATTGAGCTGTCCAAAAGCGTATTGATTTTGACAGTTCTTTGATGACATGCTATACAGGGAGAGACATGTCTGGCTTATTTCCAACAATCATTTTCCAGCATGCTGCTGTGGACAGAGATAGATAGCCAAGGTCAGGGCAACCTCATGTCCGCTCCCTTAGGCAGCAACCAGTCTCAGATTGTCCTCGGCAGTTACGACAGCTCTGACAGCAGACGCAGGAAACGCAGCTTATTCGCCATCTGCTCCTGTTCGGACCTCATCAACGTGTCGCCGACCATCGCCATGGACTACACCAAGCAGGGCTCCACAGAGGTCATTTTTGTGGATGTGACCTCCAACGCTGTCTTAGCGTCAGACATTAACGGCTGTAACTGCTCAGTGGTCTACAGGCCACCTTCTGGCAGCTCGAATGGTGAGTTGTTGATGGTTTTTGACATGGAAGTTTTTTGTGGGGAGGTTTTCACAAAACATTTGCAACACATCATGGCAGCTTGTTGAAGTGAGCACTGCTTAAGCCAGAATGATGCTACACTCCCAAATATACAAAAATATTAACTGTTACCAGTTCACTTCCCATAATATCCGACTCTGAAGCAGGGTGGTTCATCCCCAGTCCCTGACAAAGAATTACTGGATCATTCTTGAAGCTTACTGTTTTACTCCACTAAAAATACTCACAAGAGACTAGCAAATCTGTCTGTTTGCATAAAAATGACAAAACATGAGTCTAGAACGTGGAGTGGTGGTATTTGGGAGCACTTTTGACAAAAATGGCTGAACTGGTAAGAGTTAATGTCAATGATTCAGGGTGAGTGGGCGGGTGTTTTAGGGTTTGACGTCATTTTTCCACCACGTAGGGGTGATGTCAAAGACAGGGTAACAAATATTTGGCCCAGCCAGGATTCATACTTCAAACTGTCTTCTTCTGCTTCGGTGATCACTTCTTCAGATGGGGACGCCAGTTGTCCTCGCGTATGCAGTGGTCATCCGGAGGGCCTCCAGGTCACCATAGAGTTTGTCCCTCATGGGTGTTGGCTCTGGCCATATGGCTCATCTTGGACCGTCCTGCAGTCTTGGAGTATGTATTCTGTGGTCATCAGGGCTGTGTCACAGGGGCACATCTCAGACTGACCAATTTTCAGTTTGTTGTTCGAACTCATGATGCAAGTGTTAATGTTTCAGGGCTTCCCCCAAGCCTGTTGGCAGTGGACCATCTGCGGGTGTATTGGTACAACAGGAGTGAGGGTCGACTGTACAGCATCAACAAGGACACTGGGAACAGTCTTCGCACCCAGGATCTACCTGGGGTGCAGGACATCATCGCCTTCGGCAGCCATCTCCAGCCTCTACCTGGTGAGTTGCCCTGTGCCATGGGTCCACTCTCCGGCTTGTGTATTGAGTCCTGGGTGCGCTTTAACATATTTCACATATTTCCAACCATGTAGGGGAATTCTCCATTCTTCTGGTTCTCTTAATTCGTACAGATGTGTACTTTCAGTTTGGGTCACTTTAAGTGAGAGTCTGGCAAGAGTACCAGTTCTTTAACCCTTTCGGCACCAGTCTCGCATTTTGGCGTGCACGGAGATGAGCGCTGATAGCGCATTTCAGCGATCATGGCGTGTAGAGTGCTATACCCTTTGAGTGTTATGCCCTCTGTTCCCAGAGTGATGGTTTGTCATACTAGGAGCTTACCATAGGTGAAGATAATCCCCACTTGACAATGTTTACAATAACAACATTTTGCTATAGCCTCACTGTTTTGGCCAAAGTCAACAATGACGCCTTCGCAGAAGGCAAAAATTATGAATTACTACTATCTTCCTTACAGACTCGGACTGTCTTGACCCTGGCGCATACAGTGGCACAGTGAGTGCTCTGACCGTCACCAACACCAGCGTCACGCTTGGCTTGCAGCCGGTGAAGCGTCCCGAGCAGTGTGGTGGGATCAGCGTACCCCAGGACAAGTTCACTGTCTACTACAGGAAGTGGTCAGCAAGGTCGGGCTTTGTCGACTGTAGCGTGCCTGACGACTGCATGAAAAAGGTGAGATGGAGGAACTGAAATGGTGATTGTTTGAGTATCTCTTGCATGAGGAAGCCATTGCGATAAGCAGGAACAGCAAACTGTCATGCACTGTTATTTGGGACTGTCACGCACTGCTATTTGGGACTGTCACACACTGCTATTTGGGACTGTCACACACTGCTATTTGGGACTGTCACGCACTGCTATTTGGGACTGTCACGCACTGCTATTTGGGACTGTCACACACTGCTATTTTGGATTGGTGCGTGACAGCATGGTTAGGTTTGTGGTTACTGACTGATCGAACAAAGAGTTTACCAAAATTGGTAGAAATCTGCGAGCAAACGTCAATTCAGGTTGTGCTAAAACGATTCAGAGAAACGTGAATACCGGTACTGTACTGAATCTTGCTTGCATGACTCGCCTTTTGCATGGACAGGAGAAAAAATATTTTAGCAAAATTTAGGGTGAACTGGAGCTTGCTGCTGTGTCTGGCATTGCTTAGATCAGAAACTGTTATGTTTACTCTTGTGTCAGACTTTGCTGATGTAAATTCTTCTGTCTGTAGGAATCGTACAGCACGAACGTGGAGCTGTTAGATCTGGAGCCGTTCACACAATACCTAGTGCAGGTTGCTGTCAGTAACTACTACACTGAGTATCTGTCAGAAGCCATGAGTGACCAGATGACCTTCACCACACAGCGAGGAAGTATGTGATTCATACAGAACTGTCCATTTTATATTTGATGTATTTATGTGTGAGTTTCGGCACATGCCAGGAGCAGTACTGATGTGTTAAATGAGTGTTTTGGTACATGTTTGGCAAAATAGATGTTTAAAGAAGTATTGATAGTGTGTTTTGGATAACGGATGCTTGGAGAAGTGGATGTTTAGTTTCAGATATAAAAAAAACCTGCGTGAACGAGTCTCCTTCATAAATGTGCAATAAAAAACACTGAAAATCTTATTACTAAGCAAGATGCTTGCGGCACGGTCAACCACTATGTAGGAGAATTTGAATTTGTAGATGGCACATCTCTCGCATTCAGAGATCTACTTAATTTAAGTGTACAGGACACTCACAAGTGAAACTGTTCCAACACGCAATTTGGCTTCTCTGATGCTTAATAAACATGGGAAGAGTGTGTTGAAGTTATCAACGCTTTCCTCCATCGTCACCAGTGCCATATGCCGCAAGGGACGTCACAGTCTACCCAGCAACACCAGAAGAGATCATGGTGGAGTGGATGCCCCCACTAGAACTAAACGGGCCCGCAGGTGATGTGTCGTACGTTGTGCATTTCTCCACCGTCACCAGTCACGGCCACGTCATGCGACAGACGGAGAACCTCGTCCTGAACAAGTCCGAGGATGGAGGCATTTACACTGTCCTGAAGGGTCTTGAGACAAACCATACGTATGACATCAAGGTAAGAGGCACACATTCACCTAACGGCCGTGATTTTAAGAATTTTAAGCCCACAGATCATTCTGAGCTGTTTTGGTGGTGTGGAGTATCAAACCACTAAGACGCATGAACAAATGCATGCATAGACAGGCTTGTGTTCAGCTGATAAAAGCTAAAATGCAGAAGCCGGTGACAGTGTCGCAACAATGCTGAACCATGTAGCTCACGGAGTTCAAGCAGCCAACAAGGGAAACATGAGGGATGTGGTTAAGGGATGGCTGAGTATTCCTGGAGCACACAGCTTCCAAACATCAGTGTGTTCCATTTAAAGCTCTACTGATCTCCAAGGTAGACTGTTCGGAGTGCACAGGGCAGAAACATCTCTATACAAAACCTAGTGGTGGTAACACTAGTGACCTTAACTAACTGAATGTGAGGTGAACTCATGTGTCTTGTAAACACTATTTCACACATACTAGCGCTGCGTTCGTAAAGTTCGCCCCATCATGTCATTAGCACCTGCTGTTAACGCACTGCGATCGTCTAAACAAAATAGCGATTGCACCATTACCACAAGGTAACCCCATCCCTAAACCTAACCCTAAACCTAAACCTGAACCGATCTAAGCAGGCAAACTCTACTAAATGAGCGTGGCTGCGTTGGTACAGTTCGCCCAATACCGCCCAGGGGTGCGGACTATCCTAACTGAGCCGTATACTAGCACACGTTGTGACATTGTTTTTACATTTTGAAGCTACTGGAACTTCTTAGGTATTTCGTTTCACTTAGAATGAGTTTGGATTTGCTCCAACAATATGCAAAATGGGTAGATACTCAGTAGTAGACAGATCATAGATAGGAACACTGGAAAAGGGGATGGAACACTGCAGGGAAAAGAACTGTGCCCGTCAGAGAATGGGATTGTAGAAGAACAGTTCTGTCCGCTGAAGTATTCAGCGTCCCTTCTTCGGATTGATTACAGTTCAAGTTACTTGAGATTGTAATAACAGAGAAAGCAAGTGTATCCGAGTGGAAAAACATAGGGCTTTTCATGAACATGTATAACATACGCTTGTCT
Organism: Batillaria attramentaria; assembly: GCA_018292915.2. Classification (NCBI taxonomy): domain Eukaryota; kingdom Metazoa; phylum Mollusca; class Gastropoda; family Batillariidae; genus Batillaria; species Batillaria attramentaria. The sequence goes on from JACVVK020000606.1 coordinate 192,876, forward strand.
GTGGTGATAATTAAGTAAGAATGAAGTGTGGACCATTGTATCAGAATTCATATTTTTTGTGGCTTGTGGTCAGTATTTACTGCTCAATGTGACCCGGCATATTGATGTATGTAGTAAACTGTGACGTGTTGACATAGTATTCTCTGTTGCCAGGTGCAAGCATGCATGAAGAGCGTCGGCCTTTGTAACGACAGTGCAGTTGTTCAGGCCAGGACTTACATTTTGCCAAACAACATCACCTACCTGTCTGCGACTCACGACACTTTGAATCTGATGTGGCGATCTCCTTCAGATGATGCTATAGTGCGACACAACTTTGAGTTTGCCGAGGTGTGTGTTGTTGGTAGAAACTAGCTCCCTGCAGGCCATACTACAGCTGTAGGCGCACATTCCAAGGGATCCAGGGGGCTGCGAGCTGAACCCAACACGCACGCTCACGTGAATCACACGCATTCTCTCACACACTGGACGTGAACACATTACAGTCACATGGTGCGAAGGGTCAGCTCAGCAATTTTAGTTTTGGAATTTAGATTTTCATTTATTTTCAAATTTTGTGGTCTGGAAGAGGGGGAGGAAGCCAGAGTACCAGAGAGAACCCTGAACGATCAGCTTTAATGAACGGTGCCCTATGCATTTCGTTTTCAGGTACAAGACACAGAGCATCAGCTACGGTGGCAGCAGCGGCTGATTTTCCCAGGAATCACAGTGACGGACACGGCTTACAATGAAACCTTCAGGAACCTCAAACCTTACACACGCTACACGTTCCGTTTGCTGGCTACATACACGTCGCCACTGTATCGCGTCTACATTTGGCCCAAAGATGTCACTCGATTTGTGTTCAGAACTGCAGGTGAGCGTTTGTTTGGTTGCATGAGGATTAATGTGTAGTCGTAACCACTGGATTACAGAAGCAGGTGCTGATAGGGAAAGATAAGAGCCCCTTTATTTAGATTTCTTTTTCTTGTGTGTGTGGTGTGGTGTGTGGTGTGGTGTGTGTGTGTGTGTGTGTGTGTGTGTGTGTGTGTGTGTGTGTGTGTGTGTTATCTAGAGTATATCAAGTAATATTGAGGGCACAACTACCATATTAATACAGTGGTAAACCTGTTTGAGGGTAGATTTTGAATATTAAGCTATCTTGGGTTTATCTGTTTTTCTTGGTTGCCATGAGTTAACTATTGGCACTTCACTGTCACTGTCAGTTTCATGATTTTTGTTGTGTAGTTTGCCATCTTGTACTGTGACATCGCTTCTTATCTGAGACCGTTTATGTCAACAGCATGGGTACCAGAGGCACCACTGGCACCGATGATTCGGCGACTGAAGACAGGAGCGAACGAAGTGGTGTGGGCAGAGCCTGAAGATAATGGCGATCCAAACCTTACATACACCCTGCAGTACAGGTCTCGTGCCTTTACTTTTCACTGTTAGAGTTGCTGTTTGTATATTATATGCACACCTGAGTTTTCTTTTTTGATTGTTTTGTAAGAAACAGCTTATCTTACTGTCATACAGTACTTCAGATACCTCCAGAGACTTTGTAACAGAGTATTGACCAAAATGAGCACACTCATTATGAATCTGAAGACTAATGATTGGAGATACATGTATATACCCAAACTGGTAAACATGTAATGAGATTTGGTCTAGTGGTTAATTTTAAGGTTTCCAACTTCAGATCCTGAACTGCATTGTTGGAGTCCCTGGTGCACAGGAATCTGATGGGATTTTTCCTTTCTTAATCGAGTCAAAATCATGTGCAGACTTGTATACGGTGCCTGTCCCGCCCTCGTGTACACATGCACGCACAACATAAAGTGTGCACATTAAAAATCCCATTCCAAACGGTAGGGTCCGCGGAATGGAAAAGCAATCACACGATATGCATGCAGGAAAAAGAAAAACAAAATGTGTGGCGCTGAACTATGGCGATGCACTGCCCCTGGGTGGCGCTGAACTATGGCGATGCACTGCCCCTGGGTGGCGCTGAACTATGGCGATGCACTGCCCCTGGGTGGCGCTGAACTATGGCGATGCACTGCCCCTGGGTGGCGCTGAACTATGGCGATGCACTGCCCCTGGGTGGCGCTGAACTATGGCGATGCACTGCCCCTGGGTGGCGCAGCCCAAATTTCCCTTACCATGGTAATGGGACTTTAGAATAAACCAGTACCATACCAATACCAATGTAAACATTGCGATCAAATAAACAGCACACCACCTGTGCATTTGTAAACCTGCAGTGTTGTGTTGTTGTTAAACACTACATCTCACCAGAGACAGCAGTAAAATGTAATCTTCTTAACCATTAAAAAAAAAAAATAATAATAAAGGGTATTTTTGGCACCCCATCTCACAAGAGCTCAGGGCATGTACATAAGGTACACATAACATAAAAACAACGTATATAACGAACAACACACACACACACACACACACTGATTTTTTGCAGGTGCCATGCAGAGATAGAGAGCGGGGAGGGGAGGGGCATGGGGGGCTGATGCTACTGCATGGAGAAAAGATGTGTTTTAAGGTGAGACTTAAAGACTGCTAACGACTGAGCATGGCGGATGTGAGAGGGGAGGCCATTCCAGATTACAGGACCATTGTATGAAAAAGCACGCAAATAAACAATAAATAAATAAACAATGACCATTTCTTTTTTTTCCATCAGTGCTGTGACGGGGGCCGCATGGAAGATGGCGTACAATGGCTCTGAGCAGCGCTGGTTGGTGGATGAAAGTCTGACTCGGCCAGGATTGCAGTACGTGTTTCGTGTGTCCGCCAGCAATTCCAAAGGAATGGGAATGCACAGTGAAAACAGCACTGTGTTCCTTGCACCCCAAGGTAGGGATCAAACTCAGCTTTGCTGGCATTTCGCCCCCAGTTGTGGTTGTTGGGTCATTTCAGTCACATTCACACAGCCAGCAGACGTCAGTGTAGTGCACTCATAAGTGTAACTGTGAAGCCTAGTAATCTTGGCATTGGCATGTTTAACCTTTACGCATCGGGACGCGAGCCGGCTCGCGTCACTCTCAACAGCCATAGGCACCGAGCCGCGAACCGATTCGCATCATCCTAAACTGCCAGCAGCTGCATGCGCGTCAGCAGGGAAGTAGGTCACTGGCCAAGCTCGCGATGTCAAAGAGTTAACTCTTTTCCCACGGAGTAGTTTCCACCTACTGGCTTCCTACCCTTCTGAGGTTTGAATGAAGAAATTTAACCAATGAAATTGGGCAATGGAAAAGAAAAAGAAATTTCCCGTCAGTATTTCTTAGATGCTGATTGCTGCCAGTGATGGTTTTCTGTCTGTAGTGTACGTTGCTGATCACAGGATCAGCAGAGATTCCCACCCACGGTAAGGAAAGAGTGACTGTTGGTGCAGTAATTGTATGTGTGTATTTTTGGTGTATTTTTTCAGCAGCAGTGGATGTTGGACTGCAAGGAGCCAAGATCGGAGTCATAGTAGCCGTGTGTTTCTTTGTCCTCGTTGTCGTTCTGGCTGTCTGCTTGGTCTGCCACTGTGAGTTTCTAATAAATAGTTGGGAGAAAATAGTGGATTGGTGTGATGTTTTTGAGGGCTCATGCGTCAGCTGTAGAGGAGTTTATGGCTAAAACAAAGTAAGAATACATTTTGAGCCTCTTAACCCTCGTCTGGCTGAATTAATTTGTCTTATGCTAAAAAAGCCATAGAGGTTGTCTGGAATATTCTAAGCTCAGTGCTACCAGGGTAAAAAATCATTATCTAATCTCATCTAAAAGAACATAAATGCTAATAAATAAATGAAATAATTACATGTACAGGCAACAAGGTACAGGCAATTGACAGTTGCACTCTTACATGCACATGGAAGGGAAAGGTTAAAACGTAAATCACATCTTCCTAATAATAGCCTCTGGTTACTCTGTGGCAGTCAAACGTAAGCAGCGGGAAGAGATAAAGAAGCAACAGCTGCTGGTGGTGAGGGGTCCGGACACTGAGCTGGCTAACCTGAGGCAGCACCCACAGTCGACCTTCTTACAGAGCAATACATTGTATGGTTTACCGTAAGTGTTTTTGTTTCTGTTTTCTACTTTATTGTAAGGTTGCTTTCCCTGTGGAAAGCATGTCACCACAGTGCAGTGCCACCAAACCTATACCTATCTGATGTTTTAACATTTGCTGGGGGAGGGAAGCCAAAGGACCAAGAAAGTAACTCCTGATGAACAAGCTGGAAGCCAGGAAAAACTGATTTTACATATCATGGCTTGACATGGGGTGAAACCTACACTTACAGGCATGCATGCTACTCCCAAAAAGGAGTTTTCACTGAAAATCTGGCACAGCCAGATAATCGAGCCGGCGTAGCCGGCGAGTCTGCTAGGGGGGTCCGGGGGCATGCCCCCCCCCGGAAAATTTTTGAAGAAATCGTTAAAATCTGTGCAATCTGGCGCATTCTGAGTACTTTTTCCAGGATAAAAAAAATAGTTTTTCAAATTTTCATTTTCGCGGATTTCCGCGAATTCACGGAAGAGTAGCATGCCTGACTTAGCGGGGATGGTCATTCAGTGATGCCAGTAGTCATCTCACCTCTAGTCAGGTTCTGCAACAATCAAGACTTTAAAGTGGAACTTCAAGACTCACCTCGTCTCTCAGTTCTGTTTTCTTTTCTTTTTTTAACCTTTTTTCCTTTTTCACCCTCAAAGGCACCGTGAGCATGCAGTAGGCATGGAAGTTATTTTGTTGCGCCCTAGACATGGCTAGTCATCATCATGATCATCAGTGCACATGCTGAACTGTTATTTCTTGAGACTTGCAAATGTGACACCATAGTGGGCCAAACTGAGAGACTTGTTTGTCACATGAGACACATAACAGGGCATTTTTGTCTGACTCCCCCTCCCGCCCCCCACCTCCCTCCCATTTCTGAAAAGGGTGTGTAGGGGTTCTTATAGGTGCTGGAAAGGTTAAATTAGTAATTAATCAATTTAATTAAAATCAGTTCTTTGTTGTATTTGTAAGGCAGTATCACTTGTAATGTTATGAACTACAGGTTACATTGAGGGGAGCCGGGATAGCTGAATGGTAGATCGTTGGATTCTCAATGCTCCGGTTTGTGCTGGCCTGTTTTCCATTGCCCTGTCTCTGATATCACCTTTACGTAGTGGAAAAGGACGTAAAACTCCCAAACACCCATCCATCCCCACCTCAGATTACAGTGATCAGCTGTTGCGTTTCAGGTTTGTTCCAACTGATGCTGATATAGCAGCCCTGCCTCACGTGTGTCGTGACCAGCTTGACCTGACCCAGTTCTTGGGGAGCGGGGCATTCGGCGAAGTGTATGAAGGGGTTGCACGAGACATCCTTGCTGATGGCTCAGGACCCGTCAAATGTGCTATTAAGGTGAGTCAGTCAATCAAGATTGTTACGCAGCTCACTGATACAGTGCTATTAGAGGTTAAGAAAAACTGTATGTGCATCTATTGAAAAAAAAATGTTACAGATGCCACATTTGCCTGTATTATACAGTGAACAGCTCTTTTAACTTCTTGCTTGCCAGCATGTTCAACTGCTAGCTCGTATGTATTTGCCAGGGTGCAACAAGGCTATAGTTAGAGTCAAATTCTAGAATATATGCTGTGAAAGATAACCTAGCAAAACCTGTACGTTTTGGAAAGAGCAATGCATAAAAGATTTAAGCAGCTTAATTAATTGTATGACAGAGATCTCCATCATGATGGCAGTTATGGAGGTGGCTCATCATGGCGGAGATCTTCCTCATAATCGCAGGCAAAGGGTTAAAGTATCCTTCATGTTACAGGCAGTTGTAGTTGATGTCTGGTCTTGTTATGGACAATGTTTCATTCACTAATCTCTGTTAACTGTCCATGTCGTTGGACACTGCACAGTTTTCCTGGCTATAATTATCAAAGTTGTGAACATTTCAGAATTTAAATGGCTTACTTAAACGATGGCTTTAATAATTACACTATTAAATATTCCATAAATTTCTGTTATCAGACGCTGCGCAAGAGTGCGTCAGACCACGAGAAGGAAGAATTTCTAAAGGAGGCGGTGTTAATGCGCAACTTCCAGTACCAACACATTCTAGGGCTGCTCGGGGTCTGTCTGGACAATGACCCTCATTTCATTATCATGGAGCTGATGGAAGGTGGAGACCTTTTGACCTTCCTCAGATCATCGCGTGCCACTCTCGTAAGTCATCATTAGTCATCGCCATGTTGCTGTGCCTGCTAAGTGCTATGATTTTCCAGAAGTATGTACAGAAGATTTACAAAACTTGATAGAAAAAAAAATTACGTTCAAACTATGTAAATTATAGCATACGATCAGATAAGAAAACTTTATTTATCGTATTGTTTGAAATTTTATATTCAAAATGTAAGTGTAGTTTGATAGTGTGTACCTCAGCTGATGATCCCAGCCAGGGGTGGGGAGCTGGGATAGCGGAATGGTAGAGCATTGGATTCTCAATGCTTGGATCATGAGTTCGAATCCTGGCTGGGCCAAACATTTGTGCTGGCCTTGTTCTCGTTGTCCTGTCTTTGATATCACTGTACGTGGTGGAAAAGGATGTTAAACTACCAATCACACACCCACCCACCTCAACTGCATGATGATAGTATTTGATGTTTGTGATTCAAACTCTTATGTTACAGACAACACCAGCCAAACTGATGCTGCCTGACCTAGTGAAGGTCTGTGTCCATGTGGCAAAGGGTTGCAAGTATCTTGAAGACAAACATTTTGTACACAGGTTAGTGTGTAGTGAAAACAGTTCAGTCAAACAACTGGCATATCATCACTACCTGCATGCAGCTTTGAACCCCTACTCCACCAGCCACTTTTGAATACAGCACAGTTCAGCACCAGGCATTTTCTGGCTGACAGCAGCCTCTTTACACTTCTAGTATTTAATCTCTTGCTACTTCTGAACAAAAGCACCAATTTACTTGCAAATTGGACGTAGTTTTAGAGGTGTATATTTGTTTTGCTCAACTACTCATGTGAATTTTGAAAAAAAAAAGACCAGTGTCTCCCAAAGGGCATGACACTCTGTGTGCCACGCTCTCCGAAATGCACGATCAGCGCTCATCTCCATGCCAAAATGCAAGATTGGTGCAGAAAAGATTTAAGGGTCACAAATAAGTTTGGAGAGCTTCAAGATAGACCTGGACATTTATCCTATTACAGTATGCTTCAATTGGTGTAAAACCCTGATTAGGCCTCTTTAGAATCACTACAGTGTTCCTTTTCTTCAGGATCGTGTACCAGACAATCAGTTTGAATTTATCCTTCACATTTCTTAAACAGGGACCTGGCAGCACGTAACTGTCTGGTGTCATGCTCAGAACCTGACAGCATGGTGGTGAAGATCGGTGATTTTGGACTGGCACGTGAGGTCTACACCCAGGACTACTATCGCAAAGTGGGAGAGGGTCTGCTTCCTGTTCGTTGGATGTCACCCGAGTCGCTGGTCGACGGGGTCTTCACCACGCAGTCTGACATCTGGTCAGTGACATTTTTATGAAAGAACCAGAAGCTATGAATGTGGTGCGCATGTTTTCATGGGTGTCATTCTTTCATCTGGGAGACTGAAATTCATGATTTAAAAACCTTTATGCACATTCCCTTTCTTGAGAAAAAATGGGTTAGTTGTTGTGATCCAGGGGTAAGTGTCATTTCGTATTTTACTTTTAAGTGCCAGTCGAAGCCAACATATGCGTTTGAGTTTCATGCATTTTGGCCATGTGCTTGTCCCTCTGTGTCCCCAACCCAACCTCCTCCTCCCACTCACCCACCCTCTCCTCCTCCCCCGCCCCCCTCCTTCTACCCCCACTCCCATCCCCTCTCCAGTGGGGCACTCACTGTCCCTACACCACAACATTGCCTGAACCCCGCACTCAAGCTGGAGTTTCAGTCATTTCAAAATATATCAGAGTGTTGCACATGCATATCTTGTATTATTGTGAGATTTGCTTTATTCTGTGTTGACTGTCTTAATCGCATTTTTGTGTTTGGCTGTCAGGGCGTTTGGAGTGTTGATGTGGGAGGTGCTGACTCTGGGACAACAACCTTACCCTGCGCGCACCAACATCGAGGTCCTCCATTTTGTCCGAGCAGGTGGCAAGCTGGAGAGGCCAGACAAGTGTACAGATGAAATGTGAGTACAGTGTGAAAAAAAGAAAAGAAAAAGTAAAATCTTCTTTCATGTCTTTCATTGAAGTCTCAATCTTTGCTCTGATGTTTCTGATGCCAGTGCTTCAACTGCATCATAATGTTTTCAGTGTTTCCAAATAAAAGATCTCTGGTCTCACATTTGAAAATAAGATACAACCCACAGAGTCTGTCAGTGTTGTAGGTTTTCTGTGTGTATTTGCTTACACATGTAAGGGAAAAGAGGGGAAGGGGTGGATGATGTGGTGGTGTTCGTGGTGTGGTTTGGAGCTGGGGTGGGGTCAGAATCGTTTTCTTCCATTTTTTAATAAGATAAGGTAAGATAAGATAAGATATATAAGATAAGATTTCACTTTATTCGTCCCTCGAAGGGAAATTGCACTGTCTGCTCAGACAATACGGACAGTAAAATGTCACCATTTATTCTCAGATAACACTCCGAGTTTAAACGAATGTGTTGACAACACTGTTCCAGGTTCAACCTGATGCAGAGATGCTGGAGTTTCATCGCAGAGGAGCGACCGTGCTTTGCCTACATCCTTCAGCAGCTGGAGCTGTACGAAGAGAAGTGTAGCCAGATGTCACCAGGGGAGATAGCTCTTCACTCTCCCACTGGAGCTGATGGTGAGGAATAGAGTCATGTCTACCTGCACTGTAATGCTCTACAGCATCTTGCAGACATAGACAAGTAATAGACCCATGTCTAGTTTTATTGCTACACAAACACTCTCTACAGCATCATGCATACACAAACAGGAGTAACTTGTGCATTATGGCCGTGCCTTGTAACCTAAGACCCTTCAATTATCAGTCCTATCTCCTGACATATACTGACAGTTTTCAGGTTAATAAAGTTTCTTAGTACGTACTGCATGCAGTCAACATTGGTCCCTTTCACTTTTACAGCTTAGTCTAACTTGCTTTACAGTAAACTGTTGGAAGTGTGGTACATGCATTGCACACCCATCAAACTGATCCATGTCAGCAGCAGTGTTAGGAATTACTGTAGTATTTCAAACAGTATGGGATGTCCATGTATGTGTTGGTGCCAGCTTTGCATGAAATAACATGATTCTAGCCTTCAGAACGTGTGTGGAACTGGTGTACTGGCTTTCACTTGCTGTATGGTTCTGTCAATGAACCCCTTGTTTGAAATGCGTTCTCATGTGTGTATAATAATTCCATGCATGTGATGTGACCATTGTGATAGAGTGTTTACTTTGCTAGTGATTTAGGATAGCTTCAGACTAAACCTTTCCTAATTTTGCTGTGATTTGGTGTTTGCATGAGTAGTGCATGTTGCTAGCTGTTACGAGCTGTAATGGTGTGTGCATGGCTTCATATCCCTGGGAACTGTTGTTGGGCAGAAAAGGAAGCGAAACTGGAGTTGTCCTTTATTTGTTTTTAGAGTTATTTCCCATTGTTGTTGTATGTTTTTTGGGGGTTTTTTTTTTTGGTCCTGATGAAACATCAGTGTGTTGACTGTGAAAGGTGTCTTGTAAGATAAGTGGTTCATTTCTTTTTCGGCTTCTAGTTGTATCATTGGATAAATGTACGGGCTGGTAGAAAAAAAGTATAGGACATTATTTTTGTCCTGAATCACAAGAAAAGAAGAAACAATATCAATAGGTCATAATTATGTCCATCCTGCTGAAAACAATCAGACATCTTGAAAATGAAGCAGCCTATGACCGACATCCAACGCGGATATGAAGCCAGTGTGTGTCTGTTACCACCTGTTCTGTTTGTTCGCTTGTGTGCATGCTTTTTGCCAACCCTGTGTTTTGTCTGTTTGCATGTCTGGCTGTCCTGCATGAACCCTGGGTGACAACCAGCTCTGGGAAGTCCGATATACTCTCAGCCCTGGTCGTCTGATCTTCCTGTTCCTTTCTACGACCCAAACTTTCCCTACCCTGAACACAGCCTACCCTTCCCTGACCCTACCTTGCCTTTCCCAGATCGAAACTTAACACATCTACCTTTGCATGAATCTTTCCGAACATTCTGTCCGCCTGATTCCCTCTATCTATTACCTGCGGCTGACACCAACATAGCTTTACCTAGACCCCTATTCTCTGCAAGCCGGAGTCCAGCATCTGACTTTCCCTTGCCTGCCTCACCACTGAGGTTCAGCCCTGACTCACCTTTCCTGTCTCCATCTTTACACGACCATTTCCCCTTTCCTCAGCTTGAACGAGATAGACCAAACAGTTCTCAGCCAATCGGAGATTGCCCAGACAGGATCACTTTTATGAACGTAGAGCATGAAGTTGGACTGTTTACAAATAGAGGTTTCTCACACGCACCTGTTTTGCGTGGTACTAGGTTTCTCAACAGCGGGCCTTCTCTAGAAAGATTAGGCGCTGTAGATTCATTCAGACCGTACAGTGCTGAGGAGACCGGCTGTGAGTCCTGGCCACACAGAGCAGGCGGCAGTCCCCCCAATACATTCCTCCCAGTAAGACGGTCTGTGTTCTTGCACATACCTTGCCCTCACAGTGGGGAGTGTGTGAATGAAAATGACGTGGGTCTGACTTTTGATTCTCCTGACTATGATGAAGTCGAGCAGCGATCACCACAGTGGCGGGTTGTATTTCCCGATGCCTCCTCATCTGTGTATGTTTAAGCACAAAAAGAAATATTCTTCCTGCTGTGATCTGAGGATGAAAGAAAAATGTCTCCACTAGCAAAAATCAAAATTGACTCAGACATCAAATTTTATTTTTAAAAAAACAAACATTTTCACATCAGTCACACTGAGACAGATATACATTGAAGATTTACATAGAGCTTTGGATTTTGTTTTTGTTTTTACTATTTTTTTGCATCATTTTTATTTTTAAAAAAAGGAGCCAGTCTGTAGTGGGTTTTTTTCCCCTCTCTTTTTGCTGTTTGTGGTTCTGTCTCACGAATTTGCATCATTTATTTAGCTGTGATTTATAGAACCCCATCAGCAAGTGTCCCAGTAATGTTCTCAGTTCATGTCGCTGAAAAGCATAATGTAGCTGTGATATTTTGTATTTTACAATTATATATTTTTTAAAAACTTTTTTGTTGCATGAAGAGAAGTCATTGTGCCGTCCCATTGCTTGCCGCATTAAAATCTGTGATCAGCTTTACATCAAGCACACGTGTGATAATTATGTTATAGAAGTAACATCCGTCCATATTATGAACCAGAGTTTAATATCTAATGTTTTGTAGACTCTAACCTCCCACCCCCAACACCGCCTCTTTTCTGCCATCTGATTACCCTAGTCCTCTCCTTCCCTTACTCCTGAGTACCCTAGTCCTCTCCTTCCCTTACTCCTGAGTACCCTAGTCCTCTCCTTCCCTTACTCCTGAGTACCCAAGTCCTCTCCTTCCCTTACTCCTGAGTACCCAAGTCCTCTCCTTCCCTTGCTCCTGAATACCCTAGTCCTCTCCTTCCCTTACTCCTGAGTACCCTAGTCCTCGCCTTCCCTTACTCCTGAGTACCCAAGTCCTCTCCTTCCCTTGCTCCTGAGTACCCAAGTCCTCTCCTTCCCTTACTCCTGAGTACCCTAGTCCTCTCCTTCCCTTACTCCTGAGTACCCAAGTCCTCTCCTTTCCTTGCTCCTGAGTACCCTAATTCTCCACTGCCCCAACACTTTGAGACTTGTCTCTACAACTGTCCATGGTTAGAGCCAGTTCTGATCCCCAATTCGCACCCTGTCCCCAACCCACCCTGAAGTCTGTCTCAACATGATTTATCTTCTCAACGGAGGCAGCTCCTGCTACCAGACATTTCCCCACCAACTGCAGCACCACGACCAGCGACGGCAGCACCTGCAGCAGCAGCAGCAGTATCGCGTCAGCCACGCAGGTGCAGGTGTATGTGGCGCAGTCACCGTCGCGCAGGACACGCCGCAGAGGTATTCACCGTGCTGTTACTCAATCTGACGTGCATTGAGTGGGTGGTCAGATTGTGGTTGTGTCTCGATTTTATTTTATTTTATTTTGTACTTGTAACACCATTTGTCATTAGTGCTTACTCATCTTTGACTGAGTGCGGTGATACAAGGCTTTGTGTTTGGTGAAACTTGCTAGTGCTGTCGGCTATACACACCAAGTTTTACCTTGCGAGATGGTGGCACTTTTTCATCCATTTATACAATCTTTCAGCGTTAAAGCTATGAAATGTGCCATGCTCTGCGATTTTTGGCATAAACTGGACGGATATGAAGATGCCAGACAAGTGCCATCTTGTTCAAGCATACTACAGTATTAACATATCGTTCCAACGTCAGACTAAAATTAAATGGAATCACCTCACCACATGGGCATGTGCTTGTATCACCCATTTTACTGTAAAATAAACTGCTCAGTCACTTCGAAGGAAAATTCACCAGTTATAAGATAATTTATATTTATTTACTTTTGTTTTGCTTTTTGGTGATTGTGATTAGAGTGTGGTGGTGATTTGGAGTTCATTTTCTTTGTTTGTTCATTGAGTGAGAGTTTTTGTCACCGGTTTTAGTTCCTTATCTAATTTTAACACATTTGTCTGGAAACTTTGTTCAGTTGTTAAATTAGATAAACGTGCTCATTGAGAGATAAGAGAAGATCTTTATTGATCCCTGAAGGGGAAATTAAATGTCTGCTTGGAATATTTACAATACAATACATTAAAATTCTGCACCACACATACACACGCACGCACGCGCGTATCATAGCTGTATGCCGCACATACTGGATAAATACAGGTAACACAGCAAAAAAGGCAGACCTGCAACGCCAAACTATAGATTATGTTCACATATAGGATAAATTATCCAAGTAAACCAGAACTAGTCCACATAAAAAAAGATCATTGTCTCATGCATTTCTTACTTTTTGTTGTTTTTGAGAAATAGAGCATCATGTTTGAGACAACCAGTGCTATTATTTTCAAGATTATTTTCAAGTTCTGTTATAATAATATATGCGATAATTATATGCATTAAATTGTGTGCATACTGTACAGGTAATGAAAATGCAGAGAGATATATTACAGGCCCAGCTGGCTGTGTGGCATATGGTAGTCTTATATGTATTAAAACATTCCTTGTTGATTGCGCAAAGAGTGATTCACCACAGCTTCTTTAAAAAAAAAAAAGAAGAAAAAAATCAATGCAGTTTGATGCGTGACTGAGAAGTTTTGCATTTATCACCGTAACAGTCATAATTTTGTTGTGTTTGGTTTGGGGATTTGCTTTAACTCATCTTAAACTTGTTCATTGTTGTAGTGCGTTGTTTCTTGTGTGGTGATGGGTTTTCATGATCATTTTGTTTTCTCGTTTTCATTCGATGTTTACAGTTTTGTGTTGGATTTGTTGGAATGCAGTATGTTGTTCTTGAACGTACCTGCAATTAGTTTCTTTATTTCATGATAGCTAATTAAATTATGCCTCTGAGAACAGCGTGGTGACTAGTCCTCTTGTGCATCAGGGGAGATAATTCGGAGAGAGTACACGTGCCTTATATGCTGTTGCAGTACTTATCCCATCTTTTAATTCTTTTTTTTTTACTCATGATTATGCGGTTTCTCGCAAGTGATATCACATAACCAGTATTTTCAATATTTTGATATTTGTTGATGTTTAATATACAAAGCCTCCGTAAAAAGCCTCCATCTTTTCTAGTGCTCCTTACCTCTCATCCCCCCATCCCATCTGCCAGATTGTAAAGCATTGGACTCCCAATGCTTGGGTCTTGAGTTCAAATCTTGGCTGGGGCCAAGTATTTGTGCTGGCCTTTTTCTCTTTGTCCTGTCTTTGATATCACCCAAACGTGGAGGAAAAGGACATGAAACTCCTGAACACCCACTTAACCATTCCTGACCTCATCATCCCAAACTTCCAGCCCTCTTTACCAACCGCATGTTTTGCATCTTGCAGTACGTTTCATTCTAATTATCTTTATAACTGATCTTTCCTTTCAGACGTACTCAATAATACTTCGTCTATAGATAATGTGCTGTGATGTGATGCACTGATCTTTTCTTTCAGACGTACTCAATAATACTTCATCGATAGATAATGTGCTGCGATGTGATGCACATGTGAACTGCACTGGTTTAAGTGTGTTCATTCAATGTGTACAACAAAAAACACTCATGCTGCTCCACCCTTTCGAGTTGTTCTCATAATAATGAGTATTGTATAGGCGCTTTACCCAATTTCATGAATCGGCTCAAAGCGCCGCGAACTGAACCCAACACGCACGCTCACGTGAATCACACGCATTCTCTCAAACACTGGACATAAACACATTACAATCACGTGGTGCGAAGGGTCAGCTCAGCTACTTAAATTTCGGAATTTAGAATTGCATTTATTTTTCAAATTTGGTGGGCTGAACATTTCCAAAGCAGAGGGGGAGGAAGCCGGAGTACCCGGAGAGAACCCCCGACAATCGGCCCGAATGAACGGTGCCACGTACGAGAAGGAAAAATTCTTTGCCCCAAGTGGGACTCGAACTCCTGACCTCTCGCATTGGTGACAAGTCTCTGAACCACTAGACCACCGACTGCCCCATGATTACTATTCAACCATCAGGACTGTGACATTCAAACCTCATTTGCTTCCCACGTTTTATTTCGGTTCTTCTAAGTGAAAGAGTACATATTTGGGTTTGTATGTATACACAGATCTTGTTGGCAATGTTTACAATGGCGCATTGCATTTATTCCAAAGAAATGCGCCCTCCAAATGCAATTTATTATTATTATTTATTATTATTACATTTGTCATGCAGTCAGTAGCCTTTGTAATTGCTCATCTGTTATTTGTCAATATCTCATGTATTTGCTTTTGTTCGTCTTGCAGGTGGTTCCGAACGCCTCACACCAGCCAGCAAGAAGAAACGTCTTGTCACCTTGTTGGGTGGTGCTGATGACAAGGAAAAGGTATTTTTTCTCATGTTCAGTGTACAATGGTCACCAACTGTGTGACAAAAATCCTGTTTTATGACAGGTTCCACACGCATTGTCCGTGTGTGATCAAAATGTGGTGTGCACAGTCATAAACTGGCTTTGCTGATCACACTTCACTTTGCTGTTCATTGTCATGAACAGCTCGAGATTCAGCTGATAAAAGGTGACTGATGATTCTGTCCATGCAAGTGGAATTTAAGAGTGAGTGAATGAGTGAGTTTTTCGGGCTTTAAGCCACGCAGTACACTGCAAAGAGACACTCACGTCAAAATACAGAAGACGCGAGACAGCAGTTCATTGTTTCGAATGTAATTTATCTGACTTTCTTCCATGTGCAGCTTGTTGTGGATATTCCTGGCCGATCGCGCACATCATCGCTGGACTCCAAGCGGTCATCAGTGTCCGAATCATCCCGCACGGCTTACACCCAGGCCCACTTTCCAGCTGTGCGCGAGTATGATGCTATGGGATACCTTGAACCTCAGCCACGCCGTATGCCACAATACCTGCAGCTACTGAACCAGGCTCCGGAACTTCTCCTGCCTGCCTTCCAGGATGGGCGTGCGGAAGCTGCAGGTATCACGCCCCAGCAGCAAGTGCCGTCTGCATCAGCTTTTCGCCCTGTGGGACCATACTCCAGAGCTGCCTTAGGTGCGGGAGGTGGCGGCAAGAACGGTGGGAAGTTTCTACGTTTGGGATCAAATTCTTCAGCGTTGCAGTACCAGGTCCCTTCACCAGTTCCGTTCTCATCAAACAGTTCCAACGGTGGCCGCAGGTCGAGCTCCTCGTCTCAGACTTACGGTGTTGTGTCTGTTCAGGACCCCACAGTGGAGCGCCTGATTGTGGATTTGACAGACGTGAGTCGCTTGAAGGCGTCGCAGCGTAAATTCTCTGACCAGGATCTGTACAGCAGTCCGGCCCAGTACAACCAGCAGCGCCAACACCGCCTGTCCTCCGCCTCCAGCGCTACCTCCGACCACCCCTACTCCCGCGTCATCAACGATGACCTCAACAACAACTGCAACGGCAGCATCGCGCGCACGACGCCCATCCCTGCCAGCAGAGACAGACCGTCTACCCAGGACAGCAATGTGTCATACAGTTCCATACGCAGCAAAGTGCCGTCTGTACGGGGGAACCGTAGTGCCTCAGAGTCCGATTCTGTGTTTGAGGAGGAGGAGGAGTACAGATACCCCCCACCCTACGTGAACGTGCAGGGTCAGCATGGGGGCAGGTCGCGAGGACAGGTCTACCCTGAAAATAATGGTGCTTTAGCTGGTTTCGACATCACGCACGCTAGTCTTGTGTGAGTAGTTCGTCAGAGATTTGATACCAACGCCCATGTGTGGTGTGAAACGTCTAGTCAAAGTCCAGATGTGTATGACAATATACCAGCTCTGTGCTCATGCTTTGAGTTTGTTTTTGACATTACACTTTGGTCAGGTGTGAGCAGTTTGTCAGAGCTGCAACCTTGTGTGGTGTGTAACGTCTTGTCTAAGTCTACGTTATCATGGAGGCACACCTGTTTTGTGCAGGCTGGGGAATTTTCAGTCATTTGGCAATTTTCAGCCAAATTTCTTATCTTTTCAGCCAAAATATCTACATTTCAGCCAAAGAAAGGGGGGAAAAGGTTGTGCTCACAGTAATGTAACGCGATACATGCAATGCCATACTGGACAGCAGTCTAACTTCATTTTTTGAAGACTTCTATGTCAGTATCAAGGCAGTATTTTACTTTTGGGAGCCAGGAGATGCTACTTATTGCCTTAAAAATGCTAATATTTGTTTTCTGAAGTGAGGCAGTGCCCCGTGTTCCCCCAGCAGTGCGCTGCCTCTGAACCCCGGCCGACATTTCAGTCTTTTTTTTTTCTCAGAAGTTCCCCAGCCTGTTTAGTGCTGGAAGCTGTAGCGGAGTGT
Organism: Batillaria attramentaria; assembly: GCA_018292915.2. Lineage (NCBI taxonomy): Eukaryota > Metazoa > Mollusca > Gastropoda > Batillariidae > Batillaria > Batillaria attramentaria. The sequence goes on from JACVVK020000606.1 coordinate 209,909, forward strand.
ATTTCATACAGCAGCCTTCAGGTCTGAGACTGATCAAACTGAACTCATGGGAACTGGACTTCGTATACAGTGGACCCAATGTTTACAACGTTCGTTATGTTTACAGAGTCGTACTGGTAAAGCCAAGTTTTGCGTTCGTTATGTTTACAGAGTCGTACTGGTAAAGCCAAGTTTTGGAAAAACAATTTGTGTTTGCACAAACTATTGTGGCACATCTGACTCGGAGACCTTTCAATGTGAATTTGGGAAACAAGCTGTCGTTGACAAGTGAAGGGAGAAAAATATTGTTCTGTGCTTTGAACTGACTTGGTGATGCGAAAAAAAAAAAAAAAAAAGAGAAGGAAAAAAGAAAACAAAGTCCAATGCTTCTTGAAAATTGTGAGATGCGTTATTCCGTTTAATGAGAAGGGTTTTTTTTTTGTTTTTTTTTAGCAAAGAGCAGGATGCACTGACCTCAGTGGTGTCTTCTGACAAATGATTTCTGCTTTTTATTGTCAGATATGTCATGCAGATTTATGGCAAACATGGAAGCCGCTGCTTTGGGTGTGATGAAGTGAAGGGACCACACTTTTGTGTGGTGTGAATTAATTCTAGTCACAAACGTGTTGTTAATCAGGGAATCAAATGTAACGTGATGCAGATTGAACGGAATGGCAGTGCATGTTGGTGATGATACAGTGTACGTGCACGACTGTAATTGCTGCACATAATGGATCGACGGAACTCGGTTCTCAGATGACGTATGGCCAAGTATTCACAAGTTTATTTTTGTATGGACTGATTGTGTATTGATATTAGGTTTCGACTTTGTATTTGTGGAGGCTGTGATGACTCAGGTTGGTGTTCGTATTGCGGAAATGTTATTTGGTCATTGAGGAATGGTCACACTTTGGAATGAAAACAATTGTGAAGTTTGTGACAATCACACAAGGCGAATGTGTATCCAGCTCCATCTCTACATGAGAACAGCACTGAATAGCACGGGTCTGTGTCTCTTGGGCTGCAGGTAGGCAGGTATGATTTGCCAGCTGTGTGCGGTTTGATTTATGGTATGCGCTAGTAATTACCAACCAGCAAGGGCTCCATATATCAAATTACAGTTTGACTGGCAAAGCGTCTTTGTCTGCCCACGGCTTTTAAAGGGGTGTTTTATCCAACATTCATAAAAAGTTTGTGACACCTATTTGCTGACAAGGTACAGTTGGTTTGATGAAATCAGCAACGTGCACAATCTTTCTCACAGTCACAGCTGAGCTGATGTGAAATTTGTGCAGTTTCATAATGATGTGAATATGAATAACCTGTATACGTTTCATCTTTTGATCTATACTGTCGTGATCAGCTGGATTGCACAATTCTAGGTACATGGTTTAGTATTGTTTAAACTCAAAACCACATTTGCCATACAAATACTGTATGTAAAGTATTCCGCAGTTGGTGGGTTGTCTCATACACGTGAGGTCAAGTGTGCAAGAAATTATTTGTAATACATGTAGTACAAATACATTTTCATTTTTATCAATTTTACACATACTTTTATGTCCAGTGAGGCGTTTTCCTTCAGTGTTCTTGTAGATACATTTTTGACAGATCTGGCACAAAAGTTAACTTGAAGGTGACATTTCCATTGTGATGCATTTTCCCATAATATATAGTAGCATGTACATGGACATAAATGTTGCAGTAGAGCCCACTTACAATGGTGTTAGAGAATAGTGGTTCCTCATTGTGTCAAATGAAATGCATTGATTAATTAATTAATTTGCAGCTCTGCAGTTTTCCTTCATTCTCTTGACGGATAATGTCTAAGTTACGATCAAAGCACCGAGATTGAGACTTTAGACGCTGCTGATGAGAAAACTGTGCTTGTGTGCTAATGTTTGTCTGATTCTCTGCCCCTGACTTGATGGGTCGGATCAAGCCTTCCTTGATCACCTTACATATAGGTCACGGGCATAGCACAGGATAGTCGCATGAGAAAGGGACAAGAGGTCCGTCTGAATTCCGCCAGAACGCTATGTGAAGCTGTGTATCATGCGAAATGAGCTTGACCTGACCCACTGATCTAGGCAAGATCTCAGGCAGTTCAAACGTGATCGATCTTACACAAGCAAGGTTTTCTCTTTTGCGGAGTCCAGAGGCTTGGTTTTGGTTCTTCGTGTCTTATTCTGTGCTGCGGCAGTCACTAGTTTCAAGTTGTTGTTTTTTTTTATTAAGATATGTCATGTTTTATTTTCAGCCAACAGCAATTTTGGGTTGCATTAAGTGTTTTCCCTTCTGACTTTTGTTTGTTTGTTTGTTTGTTTGTTTCCACTTTTTTTGTAAGGCTAGGCTTGTTGGCGGCTATTAACCCTTTGCCTACTGTCAGTCAGTATTGTTGTCTTCGTTAAGGCCCTGAACATGGCAGCTGTTTCACAGTTGGCTTTAACCTTATAGCTGCCAACCCCTTTAGTTCACGCCTGTACATACAGTGCATAGGTATGTTGAATGATTCATGCTGTGGGCATAATCGCTTCATTCAATTCTCATTTTTAAAGTGAAATCACCTTTAGAGTTTGTGACTGGGCATAAATTGTGTGCAAGGATTCAAATACTTGGGTGTCGGGGTGCAAAATTTCACTTTGTTTTGTCCGGGCACTCAACTCATCTCAAGCATGTCTGGCGTAACACGCAGAATGCACTCCGCAGCATGTACCAGTGCCCGGGGTCTAAGCAGCTCGAGGCTGGAAGTGCCCTGGGCTTAAACAACTTGAGGCTGGAAGGGCCCCGGGTCAATGCAGCTTGAGTCTAAAGTTCCACGGAGTCAAACAAGGTGCGGAGTACACCTGGCTCATTACCCTGCGATGAGCATGTCTTTTACAGGCTAATTTTCCCACCCTAGCCAGGAAGCTGATTTTCAGTCTATGTCCACCATGAACAAACTGGATGAGCAGAGAACTTTCTGCCATGGAAACTACAAGAACACCTTTCTCGTCACTCACGGCACCCTACGTTCACCAGAGGTGTGTCTGCCTAGCAACCTACGTGTGAAAAGTAATTAAACCCGTGATATGATTCCTAGATCGGCAGTGCTAACCAACTGGGCGGCACATATACTACGTGTAGTTCATATACTACAAGCTCTGTAGACTTTTTATAGTCAGATGAACTGGACTATATAAGTATGTACATGCTTATTTGCATTGATCGACATCTATTCATGTATTGTGGTTATCTGTGCCTAATGTTTTCACGTGGAATTCAAAATCTGAAGGTGATTTCACTCTTGTTCATGTGTCACAATTATGTGTGTGTGCAACAACACTCACCGATGCTTTCTTCATTTTTTTTTTTTTTTTTTACAATTTGAATTGCTTCAGAGAAAGCCATAATATGTCACAGCTATAGTATGGAACACACACCACAAAAATGAAGTTGATTGTACATGGAGCACTTTCGTGTGTTCTGGAGGCTTTTGTACAGCTTATGCAAATTAGCTTCATGAGGAGATCCATTTTATTTCAGACGTGGGGATTATAACAAATGTTATGCACAATTTTTGTTTCAAGAGTATAGTATTACCTCCACTGTTTTGTGGCCACAAAGTTTACTGCTCAGCATTACTGCATATACAAAATGTATTGTCACGTGGATGCTGACTTCATTCTACGAATTTCCTTTATGTGAAATATCGACGGCATTGACTGGTATACATTTGCACCCTCAAACGGGCGAACTATACAACTGAGCCGTGATAACCGAGGCTTTGCTTGTGCACCGTTAGCGTCTGTCCACCACTGTCCCATGGTGTGTTTCTTTTGTTTGTTTGTTTTTTCATGCATGTCACTGCACTTTTTCCATTCCCTGATTTTCATTTTGTCTGCCAGCTGCAGTGCAGTTGTGTAGGTCACATGTTCCACACACATAATTCCACACCAGCTTGACGATGAATTGGTGATTGTATGAAAACAATGAACAAAGCTGTTGGCGGTCGAGGATCTGAAGACACCATTTTTGGTGCCAGCACAAATAGGATAACCTTGCATAAGCTGCGATGAGCATTGTACATTTACTGTGTCAAAATTGATTGTGCATTTTTTTTTTCAGGAATGCACATTTTTTAGGATGGACAGCATGCCTGAAAGCTTAATGTGCAAACATTTAGCATGGTGGGGTGATTAACAGTTTAATTGGAATAGTGTGGCAGATGCCCCAGTACTGCTTTAGATTTGGTAACCATGCATGGAAAGTTTTAGATAACAAAACAACCACCACCCAAAAAACAAAACAAGCATAACAAAATTGACCAAATAAAAAACAAAAGCCCACAAGTGTGGAGATTAAAATGGACAAAAAACACAACACACACACACACACACACACACACACACACACACTCACACACACACACACACACACACACACACACACACCCGGCACACACACACACACCCGGCACACACACACACACACCCGGCACACACACACACACACACACACCCGGCACACACACACACACACACACACACACCCGGCACACACACACACACACACACACACACACACACACACACTCACACAACACACACACACACACACACACACACACACACACACACACACACAACACACACACACACAACACCTACATACATCAGCCCCAAATTTATGCAGGGCAACCTATGTTCCACTGTAGTATAGGCAGCGATACCAGACTGTTCAGCACTAAATTGCTGGTCATGTGACCCAAGGATCCTGCTGTTACTAATGTTATGCACAGAATCACACGCATTTGTTTGCGACATGACCTAGCTGTTAGAAAGTCCCCCCCCCCCCCCAGCTGATATGTTGCATCTGCTTCTCAACCCGATTGTCCGCTGTTTTTTTTCTTGAATTGAAAATACTTTTAACATCCCTAGAAAGGGAAACTGCATTTTGCCTGTGTGTGCCCAAAGTTTTATGTACATTTATAGATTTCCTTAGATCTGTTTGATGTTTCAAATGAACTCACTGTTGCGCACGTATAGATCTGTGTATGATGCACTGTACAGGCTGTATTGTCATTTGTGACTCCAGAGGTCTAAATGGATGAGGTTGTGACGAGTGCATATAGTGTGATTGGAATCATGAATATGCATGAGCTGACTGAGCTGTTGCTTAAGTTGCTGCTGGCTGAATAGCTTATAATTCCCTTCTGGAGAGTGTATGTTCTGTGTGTGTGTGTGTGTGTGTGTGTGTGTGTGTGTGTGTGTGTGTGTGTTAGAGAGAGAGAGAGAGAGAAGGAAGACACCTATGTATATAGCAAATAACAATTTTTGGGTAGATCAACCATCGAATAAAAGGTTTCACACAGGTGCATGTACTCTGATCACAACTGATGCTACCATTTTGAGATACACCATAGTGGGCACTTTCGCTTAAGTTTGTATATGTTGTTGCAACTGGTGGTAAGCTGTGTATAAGAGAGAGAGAGAGAGTCTTAGATGCAAGGCTGTGTGTACATAGCAGAAATCACACATATTGGGTCAGAGATTAAGCACTGAATAAAATGTTCCACATATAGCTTGATCACAGCTTTTTTTTTCATTTTCATAAATCCCTTTTTTTAAATATGTGTACAGATCATGTTTTCATACCAAAGTTGTTCTCTTGAGTTCAAGTTTGCGCACCTGTCTATAAGGTGTGTATTTTAACTTTTGTTCTCTCTACTCAAGATGACTGCCACTAAAATGACTGTGTAATACAAACATTGCCTTTGATGACCAGACTGCACAGATGACATCACAAGACTGTCTTCGTCTCATGCCATTGTCAATTTGTTACAACATCGTTGTCATGATGCCATTGTTGTTAAACACTCCTTGTTTTTTTAGACAATCATGGAATTCCACATCTTCATAATGTTGTTTACCATAGTCTGAGAGAAATAAAGATTCTTGTTCTGAAATACATTGGTTGCAGCGTTTTTGTTGTTGTCACGTTTTGCGAGTGGATGGGGGAAATGTTTTGTTTCCTTTTTATAGGGGTGAGGTGTGCACGTACTTTATTTGCTTTTAATGGTGTGGGTTGAAGGGGGAGGGAGGTGGGGGGGGGGGGGGGGGGGCTTGTTTAGTCCCTTTCCGGAAGTTACAGTTTGTTTGCCCAGGGTGTAGCATATGTTACCGCAGTCTACTCATTTTTCGTTCAATGTGTTGGTAGAACACGTAATTATGGATACATGAGAGGAAAAGAAATGTACAAGTAGACGTCGGATCTGAATCTCGAAAATCTATGAAATTCTTGCCCATTCTCTTGACCCAGAAAACATCAATCGAAATGGTGTATAATTATAAAGCAGAAACTTTATTATAAAAAATGTAGAATATTGCATGTAGTAATGAGACGACCAAAAGATCTGCTATGGACTGACGTGTACATTTTTTCTCAGAACATCATATTGTCAGTAAATGCCCAGCAGGATACAGTTTCACACGACAGCATAGAAACAAAAGCTACATAATCTGCCCCTGAACAGACCTACATAGATTTCAAGCTCACAAACATTCAAAAAATGTCTTCAGAATTCAAAGTCTCACACACATTTATATCACGCCCTTTCTTACAGTACAAAAAGTGTAACTAGAATCTGAAAACAAAAACTGGCACAAAAGAATCTGGACTGGATACACAAAGTTCATGGATAATTTCAAAGAAAATAGAGATAGGTGAAGGCACTAAATAATCACTACAACCTGAATTGTGACGCTACGCCACGAAATGAGTCGGAAGTTACATGCAGCTGAATAGTGCAACACCCGATTTTCCGACCGAGGTGGCTAGTTTGTTTCATGGGGTACGTCATTTCAACAGATCATAACTTCAAAAATAATTATCCGATTTTAATCTGGTTTTCACCATTGGATTCAGCATTAAAAAACCTGTAAGATCATATCAAAACCTCAAAAACTTCAAAAAGTGACTTCAGACTCAAATCGTGGGGGGGGCGTCACAATTATGTTACATGTATACATGTAAAATGGGAAACAACTGCCAACCCAGGGATATTTGTTATATACAAAATCTTCCAGTTTACTTGCATTTAACACGTTTGAGGATTACCTTGGCAATTACATAACTTATATGCACTGTCGCACATGTATGGGTGTGCGACATATCAGTCTAGTATAAAATTTATAACAGTTATGAAACTGATGATAGTTCAAGTTAATATAAAACACAAGATGTAGGACAAAAAACTTTACACTACAGGTATATCGAAAATGAATTAAAGGTAGCCCATTCATCTTTAACATAAATATATGAAGAAACTGTTAAAAAAACAAAAAAATTTGTAAGTGATCGGACAGCACCAATGTTGAGACGCAACACCTTTTTCCTCATCAATTTACATGCTCAAGATCATTAAATGAACAGCTTTATTACAAGGTTCAGCATGATCTACCAAGCTGGCTTTTTCAGAGAAGAAGAAAATCAGTGACTCACTGACTCTGTTTCGCTGCTGATGAACTGAGTATTCTTTCATATAAAAGTAGCAAATCTCCTTCAAGGTTTACATACTAGCTCAGTAAAAACTGCTCGCCCGCTCCATATCAACACATCTTTACCCTGAAATACAAAACTTATCCCACAAAAATAAAATAATTTAAAATCAGATATTAGGTTTCATAAACTGCCTCATTTTCAATAAATCTTTACCCCAAAACACAGAACTCAACAAAAAACAACAAAATAAAAATAAACCAGAGAAGAAGGTTCATGAACTGCTCATCCACCTCCCTCCAATACATCTTGACCCCAAAATGCAAAATTCAACCACAAAAACAAAAATAAACCAAAGAAGATGATTAGATCGATCACTTTGATAAAGTATAAACCTTTGCCCAAGAAATGTAAAACTCAACCAACAAAAACAAAATAAAACCAACTCAGAGAAGAAGGTCGATATACTGCTCATCAGCCTCCCAAAATAGTGTTCTACTCATCCAACCAAAACAAAACCAAAAAAAACCCCAAAAAACCCAAAACAAAAAAACAGGGCAAATACGTCAATGAAATAAATAAATAAATCTTTGGGGGAAAAGATCATTCACTAAACAGATCAACATCTTGACAAGAGTGAGACTGCGGTTGCTAGAAGAATAAGAAGTGAGAGAGACGGGAGAACAGTTGTCGCCAGAGACGTTTGTGCAGCGGGAGCCAGGATGTTTTGGTAATGGTTTCCGTTCAGTATCAAACTGCAGACAAAAACACAAAATCCTTTAAAGTAACCATTATAAAACACACGAACACACACCTTATCCACTTACTGCCAGCATATAAGGCAGAATTAATATTCAATAGTACAACAGCAGACAAGTGATAATAATAAACACATTAATACTGGGGCTTAAACCGCTGCGAGCTACGCCCAACACGCACGCTCACGTGAATCACATGCATTCTCTCAGACACTGGACATGAGCACATTACAATTACGTGGTGCGAAGGACCAGCTCAGCAATTTAAGTTTCGGAATTTTAGAATTGAATTTACTTTTTAATTTGTGGGCTGAACATTTCCAAAGCAGAGGGGGGAGGATGCTGGAGTACAAGGAAAGAACCCTCGAGAGTCGGCTCTGATGAACGTTACCACAGACGACACGGAAAAATTCTTCGCCCCAAGTGGGACTAAGGGAAGTCGGTGGTCTAGTGGTTAGGACTTTGTCACCAATGCGAGAGGTCAGGTTCGAGTCCCACTTGGGACATACATGGTTGCCCCAAAATACAGCACCTGCCTGCTAGCCCACCCCTACCTTTACACAAATGGAGCTAGATACCAGCTTTGGGTAGTAGACAGGTACACGTCCGCTGCCTTCACACAAAAGGGGCTAGGTATGCATTTCTCCTCTGGCCATTGGACAAAGCTACACTCAGATTTCACATGATCCTAAACGACTGGATAATCACCTACTGCAAGACACATCACAAGTCTTCTGTCAGCATTAATATAGAACTATGCGGTTTAGTTTCAACAATACCAGAGAGCCGATTTCACTCACTTCATCTCGTATACCATACGCAAGAGTCCCTCCACAATGCGTCCCTCGGCAAAGTGCTGGCCGACCATGGCGTGAATCGTTCGACGTGAGAAAGCATCCAAGCGCTGCCGAGCGGTGGTTCCTGCCATTGTCACCAGCTGTTGTGGAAAAGTCAAATGTGGATCAGTCTGACAACTTGTGCAGATCAACTGTTTTAATTCAAATTCTTTCTGGAAATTAAGTTTTAAAGGAATTTCACACATGAATGAGACTGTTTTAATCCTTAGTGATAACTAGAGTATGAAACTTATCAAAACACTAAAAAAAAAAGAATAAAAAAAAAGAAGCAAGCTGGCAATAAGCATGCAAAACGACTGCAGCAACCCATCCTGTGTCAATGTACATGTATGTGCATGTGCACGTGTGTGTGTGTGTGTGCCTGTATCAGTGCGCCCAGCTTACACTTACAGCATTGTCATCCCTTGAGTACAAAATGACGATGTCCTCCCGGCAGGTACTGATGTTCCAGAGCTCGTTCTGAAGACGAAAGGCAAAGGTTTGGGCCTGGTCTATAGGCTCCACCTGTCTACCTTCAGTGCTGGAACAAAACCATGTCAAATACAGTAAATACCGGACAGTATTGCAATGGCACGCTACATCGCTCTGTGGTTATGGTAAATCAAAATTACAAGACTCAGAGAGAGAGAACGAGAACGAACGGCCAGGGTCTTTGGGTATAAAAAGTCTGTAAGTCAAAACCATTTGTTGTTGTTGTTTATAAAAGTATTCAAGTGGGAGAAATGTAGTGAATTGTGGCGTGTCAGCCATAGCGAATTATGAGAGACCAAAATGTGCGTCCCCCTGTGACGTGCTGTTCTCAGATCTGTGCGTAAATTTAAGAGTTTTGTGAGTACAAATTTATAGGCACACCTGTGCGTAATCAGGAACACTGAAGAAGAAAGAGAGAGAGAGAGAGAGAGAGAGAGAGAGAGAGAGAGAGAGAGAGAGAGAGGTGCTGTGTGTTGGTTTGGTTCACATGGGCCCTGTCATGCCCTTTCACTTTCAGGGTTGAGAGTCAACCACTGCCTCGTTGCACGCCTCTGCTCTACAGGAAGTCCATGGAATACTGGCCGAGGCTTTGCTCATGCAATGTACGTCTCAGAGTTCTCCCACTTCTTATCTTCCTAGGTGCAGGCCATCCATAATGCTTGGCAGTCACTGCGGTATCCACTCATTGATGTGCAACCACTCACTGCAATGTAAATCTATGAGAGCCCCTACGCACACTTCTCGACACAAGGGACCATTTTCACATGCTTGATCACAGCAGTGTCCAGAGAAATGCATATTCAGCTGTAATTCCTGTAAACATAAATTCACATAAGCTGTGCTGACTCACTCGCGAGGGAGGCGAAGTCTGGGAATAAGTGCGATGACCACTTTGTAAAAGTGTGGCAGTCTGGCTCGGGCTTGTCTGTCACACCACCACTGGCTGCACGGGCAGTCACCGCCCTCCGTGTTGGCGATGCCTTCAAGATGCCAGTTCACAGTATCCACTACACAGAACAGGAAGAAAGAAAACAACTTGAACTACAGTATAATTTACGGTGAAAATTCAGTTAAGCAGTGTTCCTTGCAGCTTTCAAAACTGAGGGTCACTTTGACCCTCTCTGTCAAATTCAGAGAGTCTTTTGTAAAATCGAAGGGTCAGACCCAAGTGAGAAATTCTTGGTTCGACCGGACCCATTGTTTACAAGACGACACGTGCTTTATGAATCTGAAAACCCAGCATTAGGGCAAAGAATTCTCTGTCGTTTCCAATTCCAGCGACTGTCTGAGGTGTGTTGTTTTACTTTCAGTTTGCAAGTCTTGAAAACCATGCGTCACAATGACATACAGCCCCCAAATCTCTGTGACAGATCCTGAAATCTTTGCGTTAATGACACACACACACGTGTAATACTACTACTACTACTAATGAGTATTGTATAGGCGCTTTACCCAATTTCATGAACCGGCTCTAAGTGCCGCAAACTGAACCCAACACGCACGCTCACGTGAATCACACGCATTCTCTCACACACTGGACATAAACACATTACAATCATGTGGTGCGAAGGGTCAGCTCACCTATTAATAATTAACACTGTTAAGAATGAGGGGGTGTGTGTGTGTGTGTGTGTGTGTGTGTGTGTGTGTGTGTGTGTGTGTGTGTAGCACTGAACCCAAAAAGGCAGAATATTCCGGGCTACCTCTTTTTCAGCATAAGACAAATTAATTATTCAGCAAGACCAGGGTTAAGACTGATTCTGACTTACATTCACGCCTTGACAAGATGTGATTCGGATCACAGATGTATCCAGGATTGCCGCCTGTGAGACCACAAGCCCTGGCTGTGTCGGAGTTTTTCAATGGGTTTGGCAACTCCTCTGGCAACCAGCTGTACCGAAGTCCCCCACTCTGTTCTTGACCGTACCCCACACCCAGCGCCAGGGCCACAAAGGCCATAAGGTAGAGGTGAAACATGGTGAACCACGACTGAAAGAGAAACACCATACATGATTATCATGATGGTCACTTCCATAAATTTACATAAATTATGTATACATGTATGCTAATTATTTTCTGAGAACACCATATTTATAATAAGTGACCAGTCCACACTTAACATTGCCTACTGTGCATTTACAAAACTTCAGTTTTCTTCTCTGTATTTCCACGCATGCACTGAATAACCTCATGCTTGATTTAATATCAAATCTCACTGTTAGTGTTAGGAACAGTGGAGATCCCTGGGTCCTTTGTTCTTTTTTCCTCTGCTGATAAACTTAAATAATACTGCTCAAGCTTCTTTCATCTGGTACAACTTCAAGTACTAACTCCTAAAGTAACTGACACAGTAAAAATGAATTATCCAGTACAGACATTGATTGAAAATGAAATCAAGCTTGAAATCTACTCTTCACCGAGTGATGTCATGTACAGCGCTTGAACACACAGAACCTGTCCTGTGTACTGTATAGGCCCGTTGCCAAAGAGAACTATGCAAGGGCTGCTGAGGATCAAGACTGACTCAATCTTGTTGAACTAGTTTTAGACCGCGCAAGCCACATAGCAAGCCTACTGAACACAGCAGTGTAACCTCAAGCTATGGGCTGTGCAAACCATTCAGAACCTGTTTTAGCTAAACCTGAATGGATGTGTTTATACACTGAAAGGAAAAGGAGCAGCTCTATGTACATCCCACGTACACGATTGTTCATGACAAGCCCAGGAATGAGGGTGAAAGATGATTCAAGTTTGTAACCAAAAACTGAGACTAGTGAAAGAGGTTATAATATAATCTATCTAGTTATCATCGAACTCAAAACAATCTTCTTACTGCAATAGCCGTACACTACAGTTTTGCCACGTGACATACAGTGAAGGGATTGACAATAAACGCTACAAAATATTGTAAACAAGAGAAACGTAAAGAAATTCATACGAGCCCTGACACTTCGAGTAGCGAATGGCGATAAAACTTTGAAATGAACCCCTCTGCCGAAACAATCTAATCTGGAATCTAATGCCTACAACTGTCCTTTCAGAAAGACGTTGTCAAACACATGCAAACCACTTCAAAGTTTTGCAACAGTTACCAGATTTGGTTCAACTTCAAGGTAAGTTCCTCCCTGACTTAGGGGCCTACTGACTTTCTGTATCTGCAGACGACCTGCAAATGCAATACTCTCGTAAACAAAGCGTTTGAAACTTACAAAGGAAAATTTGCAAGACACTGCGAGAAAAAGACAAACGAAAACATGCAGTAACTTACACAACAGTTAGATATACCAGCTGACGAGACAACCTGCGAATGAACTGTACACACAACCAGTTGCGAGTAGCATTCCTAACCTGGGAGTGCCATTTTTGGAGAGACCGGAAGTGCAGTGCGTGGGTCTTGTCATGCGCCCTCAAAAGTAGTAAACTTTCGAAAGTAAACATTTGTGACCAGAGCTGCACAGGCCATTACACATTGCATATGCTAGGATAATTAGGCTTTTTATATAAATTAATTAGAACACTTCGCCGTAAATTCATCGAGTACACTGACACAGAGCAGAGACACACATCTAACGTGCGTGCAAATAGCTCCCAGAATTTCGTATACTATTCAGTCTATTCTTCAAGATTACCCAAATTTGATCCTAACTTCTACAGAAATCGGTAGAGCACAAGCCCCTAATGCTGTGGTGGTCTCCGTGAATTTTTTCTCCGTTAAAAACGACCGTTTATCTTGCCATTTTCACTATATAAGCCATACATATGGGCTTTTTCGGGTATGCACAAAGTGTGCGTGTTTGCGGGTACAGAAATGCGCAGAACTCCGCTCTAAATACGGTTACTGTTAGCAGAGACATAGATAGGATCTATGTATGTCTCTGCTGTTAGACAAGACATGCATGAAATTTTACCCCAATCAGAATGCTTCCTTTGGATAATTGCGGCCATTAGTTATCAGGTCACAGTTGACATGTATCGCGAAAAACATTTACGAACATTGAACAGTTCAGTCAGAAAACGCTTCTTTGGCCTCCTGCCGATCAGTCGACGTGGAATTACGTTAATTTGCCGCACAGGGAGGGAGAGGGGGTAGGGCGGGGGTTTAATGAGTCAGTTTGTCTACTGTGACCCAGTCACCAGGGCACTGATGACATTGATTAAGTACCAATAATTCACGGTGTAATTTTGACTCTGGCGCCTCAGCACCACACTACTTTATTAGTACATGTATCAAGTTTCTCTGCGTGAGGTCGCATAACAAAACAGTGTGGGCATAGCATTTCCTCGTACAGACAATGTAGCGCAATGTGGCATACTGCCGTTGTACATACACGCGGGATGGGTTTTTGTTTGTTTTTTCTTCTGTTAATTAAAACGATTGGTGTGTGTAACACTAAGACGATGAACGGTGCGAATACGAAACTAATACAGACATTTTCGTATGGCTGGCAGGGAAGGAATCCGCGAGAACCAGGAAGTGCTTGAACATGAAATGCACCAATATGTGTGCGTTGTGTGCTCAGAAGTTTTTGCGGATTAGTATAATGCTCTCTTGTCAAAGCCACACGTATTGGTTGCCGGCGGTAATATGGTGGTGTGCCTCATAAGAGTGGAATGACGAACGACACTAGCAGACGACATCTGACACCTGCCATCCCACTTCCTACTTTCGGATTCACCTGCGCTACAGCAGCCTGGAGGTGTTTGCGACGGCAAGTCTGCGAGACTGTCTTTGCGAGTGTTCTTGAATTTACGTCGAGGCTGTGTTAAACATTTCCTTGAGAGAGATTCTTTTAGATTTTGCTCGGTGACGGAGGAAAATGAATCGCAGACTTCCACCGCCCCTTCCCGCGTGGGAGCAGGCCATGTACTGGACCTGCGAGCTCTTTACACTAGGCTACATGATGTACTCACTGTACTGTGCATCGGAAGATGGGTGGCGAAAGAACGAACCGCTAAGAATCGAGGAGGGTTGGTCTTTCCTAAACAGACCGAGGGATAATGCTGACTTTGAATGGGAATTTTGGTCAGACTGTTTTTGGAAGATCTTTCCTTGGATATGCGGGCATGTCTTGATATCTCAAGCTTTGCAGCTGTTTTCTTGTGACAGAAACAAAAGGTGTTTGCTTCTGACACTTTACGGAATGTGGGCAATCTCATATTTCCTTGGTGTGCGGACTGTTTTGTTTTTGTGTGTGCAGCCAGTGGTTCTGTATGTTGCATCCATGCTGGGAAGTTCTGCCCTAGTCTGGATCGTGTCTGTAGCATTTTTAACTTTACTCAACTATGCGGATGAAAGAACTGGTCAGTGGTTGTACAGAGGAGATCAGAGCAACACAGGTAACTTCCATCATTGGTTCTACCTCTACGTCTTCCTCTGGGCTAATATGTGCCAAAGGGCAACCAGCTTTGCCCTTGAATGTGTGTGGAGCAAAAGGAAGTTGAACAAACATTCATCACCATCCACTGAGGAATCAAACGTGGAGGATAAGCAGACAGACGGATGTGAGAACACAGGAGAGAGAAGTGACAGAAACCAACAGTTGGAGCA
>JACVVK020000606.1:230000-240000 GCA_018292915.2 Batillaria attramentaria
AACAAGGACGGTTTGCCGGTCAGCCCGTAGTTTGAGACATGGCACCTGTTGGTCGGTCACAACCGCCTACCGCATATCATCAAAACACGGTCCAGCTGGCAAACCGTGACTGCCAACAGGCGGGCTTTAGGCCCTATTTAACTTCCAAGTCCAAGCTAGACGGTTGTGCTGACTGCAAGGTTGTGGCAGTTGCGTTGACTGCAAGGTTGTGGCAGCTGCGTTGTCTGCAAGGTTGTAACAGTTGTGTTGACTGCAAGGCTGTGACAGTTGTGTTGTCTGCAAGGTTGTGACAGCTGCGTTGACTGCAAGGTTGTGACAGTTGCGTTGACTGCAAGGTTGTGGCAGCTGCGTTGACTGCACGTTGTAACAACTGTGTTGACTGCAAGGTTGTGGCAGCTGCGTTGTCTGCAAGGTTGTAACAATTGTGTCGACTGCAAGGTTGTAACAGTTGTGTTGACTGCAAGGTTGTGACAGCTGCGTTGACTGCAAGGTTGTGACAGTTGCGTTGACTGCAAGGTTGTGGCAGCTGCGTTGACTGCACGTTGTAACAATTGTGTTGACTGCAAGGTTGTGGCAGCTGCGTTGTCTGCAAGGTTGTAACAATTGTGTCGACTGCAAGGTTGTAACAGTTGTGTTGACTGCAAGGTTGTGGCAGCTGCGTTGACTGCAAGGTTGTAACAGTTGTGTTGACTGCAAGATTGTGACAGCTGTGTTGACTGCAAAGTTGTGGCAGCTGTGTTGACTGCAAGGTTGCGTCAGTCACAAAACCCATGCCAAACTAATTCTTTCAATAATGAGCATCACATTGAAAAGATAACTGGGTGGGTGGGTGTTTAGGGAGAGAGTGGGTGGGTGTTTGAGAGTTTAACGTGCTTTTCCACCAAGTATGGATGATTATAAAACACGGGTCAACGACAAAACGGCCAGCACAAATATTTGGCCCCTCGGGTTTCGAACTCATGACCCGAGCATTGAAAGTCCAATGTTTTAGGGGGGACATGACAATATCAACATAATGATACGAGTATCACAAAATGAGAATCGCATTGACATAATAATAACATTGATACAATAACATGGGTATCACATGGGTATCACATGAACTTGACAAAACATCTAGCTAAAAAGCAGTCATAATTCACTACGTTTCTAGCCGCCCATTACAGTCTCCTGTGGTCTTTCATCGCCTGGTACTTTGAACACAGCTTAACAACGGGGTGTAGTCAAAACTGGACGCGAGTGTTTCCGGTGTAACTCCGATTCAAAAGTTTCCACGACGTTTGCTCTTATAATAATAATAATAATAATAATAATTGTATAGGCGCTTTACCCAATTTCGTGAATCGACTCAAAGCGCCGCGAACTGAACCCAACACGCACGCTCACGTGAATCACACGCATTCTCTCACACAGTGGACAGAAACACATTACAATCACGTGGTGAGAAGGGTCAGTTCAGCTACTTAAATTTCAGAATTTAGAATTGCATTTATTTTTCAAATTTGGTGGGCTGAACATTTCCAAAGCAGAGGGGGAGGAAGCCGGAGTTCCGGGAGAGAACCCCCGACGATCGGCCCGAATGAACGGTGCCACATACGAGAAGGAAGAATTCTTTGCCCCGAATGGGACTCGAACCCCTCATCTCTCGCATTGGTGACAAGTCTCTTAACCACTAGACCATCGACCGTGTTCTCAGGCAAAGCCATGTGTTTGAAATTTGAGCATGTGCATAATTATCTTTACATTGTACCGGTAGTAACGCGTAAGTCAAAGTCGTTATAAAGTTGATCAATGGCCTCTTTCTCAGTTTCACGCCGGTAGACCGAAGTCCGTTCGGAAACACTCGGTGCTACTCAAATCTGAAAATAGAAACACTCGGTGATACCGTTTGGAAACACTCTGTCCTGGTAGTGTTTCTTATGAAGCGGACTAGCACCAGAAACACTTGCGTCAATTCTGATTACACCTCGTGGTGACAGAAAAATCTCTCGATCCGTGTTGGTGGTGGTTCTTGAAGGATCCCATTTCACTTGTTCCTCTTTCATTCAGTTCCAAAACACACACGCTTAACAACAACAACAACGACAACAACAACAACAACAACAACGACAACAACAACAACAACAACACATTGTATCATAAACATTGCAATTGCCCGTCACTTTCACCGTTACTTTCATCATAAACTAAACGAAAGACTGCACATGCCTTGTAACATATTAAACAAATATTATGCATCAGACTGGGGCCTTCCGCATTTTTTTTTTTCGTAAACATTGCATTATTTTGCCCGTCCGTCCGTAATATATCAGTGTCGGTGTTATTCAGTAATCACTTTAGCGACAGTGGGTGTATCTGAGCCGCGTCTGACTCAGGGTTTTCGTACATTTATTTTAACGCAACAGGGCATCCAGTAGTGAGGACACATAGACCTCCATAGCATCAGCACACCATCATCCTCATCACCATGCATAATAAAAACTGTCCAAGATTCCAAGCCCTCCGTGTATTCCACTCGTGACCCGGGAGGAACACCATTGGACGGCTGGCAAAGAGTTGGGGCATCCAAAAAAAAAAAAAAGTGGTGAGGACAGCACACTGCACCTAAAAAAAAAAAGAAAGAAAAAAGGACAGAGTACTACTGTACCTCAAAAACCGGTGCCGGTTTTAAAAAAAAAATCCGGGACCGAGTTTTCAGAAGAAAAAAGCAAGAGGAATTTTTTTTCAATAAGCAGACTACCACCACCTGGTAGTGAGGACAGCACAGCAGACTATACGGCCTCACTCAGCGTGTAGGCTACCAGTGTACGTTAAAACTGCATTCGGACACTATGCAGACACCGCCACGCAGCCATTCACGTCAATGCCGCGGACGGCCCAACAAATACAGTTCATCGTTCATCAAGACTCAGTACAGTTTATGCGCTTGTGTCAAAATGCGATTCTCTGCGGCTGAGCTGTTTAAACAACAGTTCATGATGAGTCGCCGCAGGTTGAGTCTTAATTTGTGCAGTCATCGTAAAACAGTCTTTGCAGTGAGGCAGCCTGTGCAGTCAGCGGTGACCAAGGAGCCGACGCAGTCACCACGAGGCAGCCCAGGCTTCGCAGCCCTGGTGAGGCAGCCTATGAGTATGAAGACATGGTGAGGCAGTCTATGCGGTCAATGGCCCGCTGCAGGTTTTCCAGTTCCGTGTGCAGGGAGCGAGCCATGGTGTGCAGCATGTCCTTGGAGTTGAGCAGCTGGATGGACTGCGTGTACGGGTCGTAGTGCACTTCGTAGGGTCGTTTGATACGGGACGTGTACTGTCTGCAAATACGGAGAATAATAGTCAGGGTTAACTGCACATTGACAATGATGGCTGAATGTCAAGAAAGAGCTTACTTAAAGGTCTGCAATTTCAACTAAAAGCCGCAAACATTTTTTTTTTTCTTAAACTGCGACTCCTGCGACTGTACATAATGCAGGCAACTCTGTCACAGTTGCAGAGTTTTCAGCGCTTCGGAGACCCTTATAAAACCTGAGCGAGAGTTTGCGGTGACTTCATTGTGCTTTTGGTCGGTGAGCGAGACACATCGCTACAGCGTCTAGCGGGTGAAGTGTGCTGCACGAGAAGACTATAGCCACTGCGATCTTTCTCGCGCAATGTCAAAACGCAAACTGAGCTGTGAAATCAGGCTGCCAATGGCTTTTGAAGGGGTTTCAGGGACGCTGAACTCTGTAACTGTGACACAGCTGATTGTGCATTTTGCACAATCGGACTGTTTGTTGCTTTGTTGAGATTGCAGACCGTTAAGGATGAGGGATACGGTGACTGAAAGTAATGAAGACCTCTTGAACAACCTTAAACAAGCATGCATACCATGAACATGCTCAAAACAGCAAAACATGTGGATCAGACTACAGTTCAGCCCGAAACATGCTCTCTGGTGCACAACAAGGATTAGGGACAGCACACAGGCTTCCTCAGATCTGAGGTGATTGTTCGGGCTGAAAACTTGACTGCAGACGGTCCCATGCATTTTATTAGAAGTTACGGCAGAATCGTCCGAATCGGACTGACATACTCAGAACTGAAATGACCGTTTGAATTGCTGTTTCTTAGCACTTCCCCTTGTGCATACATATTCCCCATCCTCAAAAAGTCTTGCCATCGACCACATGGAATGTCAAGCTGACACAAACCTGACATCAAAGAACGCAGCACCCACTAAATTAATACCACGTCCGGATGGATGTAGAAAATGAAATGTCAAAACATGTTGATGTCCCCAACACTTATATGACCCAGCCTTCACTCAGAAAGCGTTTGCAACTGGATACACCCTGTTTCAAGATATTTTTAAACATAGGTCAACCAAGAAATGAACGTTATAGCTGGTCACGCAGCGAGCGGAAATCGGTGCCAATCAATTGTGCGGGAGTTAAAGTAAGTTTCTGCAGTTCCAAAATACAATCCAGTCGATAGCTGCGGCTGACTTCAAAGGAATACGCCGAAATACATTTGGCGGAAAGCACGTCAGTCCAGAAGCAGTCCCGGGTAACCAGGTCAGGCTGTTCACAGGATGAAAAAAACACGTACAAAGATTCATGCATCGTTTTAACTCCATTCCTACCAAGTAAGTTTGGGGTTGTACACTAGTGTCCTCACTAGTGTCCATGCCGAGCAGACCGGACAACACATCATCCAGGATTGTCCACTATACCAACAGCTAAGGATGACGACGTGGCCATCGGAAACGCCTTTACACACCAAACTGCTGTACGGCCCTCAGCGGGAGCTGGAGAGGACAGCAGACTTGGAACTTCCAGTGTGACCAAGAGACGAACGACAACAACAACTAACAAAGGTCATAATTTAAATTTGGGTGTGGGGGTGGGTGAGTGTTTAGGAGTTTAACGTCCTTTTCCACCACGTGTGGGTGATATCAAAGACGGGGCAACGAGAAAAAGACCGATACAAATATTTGGCCTCAGCCGGGATTCGAACTCACGACCCAAGCATTGGGAGCGAACGCTTTACTATTCGGCTATCCCGGGTCCCCATTTAAATTTGGTTTGGTTGCACTTTGATTATACTCGTGTTTGCTGCAGTAAGAGCCGATTTTCGCATTCAGGGCCAAAAAGTGTCAAAAACGTGGGATACTCGTGCGCGATAGAAAATGTGTTAACGAGAGGCAAGTGTTCTGTTGGACCCACATGGGATACCGTATGAGAAAGCGATAGCATGAAGACCATTCGCCGCGGACAAACAAAAGTTTGCCGAGCTTTTGAGAGAGCTGCTGAAAACACGGTTGTTTTGCCTTTGACGGTAGAACTGACTAAGTGACCGCTCTAAGTTAAAGTTAAGACTGGCATGTACTACCAGTTCCTACAATGACGATGGCTTTGATGGTACACGTATTAGTTATGACGATGGTGCTGGAGGTTAAAAAAAAAGTTTGCCGACTGCTGGGAGAGACGCTGCGGACAGCTGTTTTTGCCTTCAATGACAGGGCTGCTTGAGTCAGACTTGGTCAGTCACTTTTTCTGCAAGCTGTACAAATGCTTTCCTTAGAGAACCACGTGCTGGACAAGTACTGAAGATAGTCAAGCGATTTTCACGTTGAAGGTTTTGTGTCCTATTCCAGTGCCGCGGAGGCACTCGTCGCTTGGGAGGGCTGGGAGGACACATGGCGGTGCAAGGCGGGGGAACCCCGGGGGGGGGGGGGGGTTGGTGGACGATTTTCATGGTTTGTACACTGTGTGAGGGATGTACTATATAGGCGATAATACAGACTATGCCAGACACCCAGATCCCACACCTATTCCCAGATGAGTGCGAGAAAGGCTTACCAAGACCTCCACAAAAATTATGCTAGCCATCGACTCCAGCCGCGCAACTTTACACCACTACAATCAGATCGGTCTGCTGCATTGCAGTTCTGCGCAGCCGTAATTGACTCATTTCCGGTTCCCCTCTCCCAGCAAGTCCGCGTCTTTTCTCCAACCGGAAGCAGAGGGCAAAAAATCAAATCGGACCCGGCCTAGGCTAAATGAATATCACTGCTGCCGGGGCAAGCGCCGAGTCCTCTGCGGTGAAAGGCAACTAATCAGGGGAATTTCACGCCCAGTACAGTCACAAAAGAGAAAGATCGTTTCGGATCATCCATCTGGGATAATTTTCACCCGACCTTGTCCGGCTAAAAGATCCATTATGCTGGAGATCAGCTGGAGACATGGCCACGCATTTCTTCTTTGGTGCTCGAAAGTGTTCCCAGCCCGAAAGACGTTTGAGAGGGACGGATCAGACTGACGAATTCCCCCGTGCTGTGAAGCTACTTCCTGGGGCTTGCCCCGTCTGGCGTCCATCCCCCCCACCCCCATGTGTGAAGGTCGCCATCTTCCATCCAAAATGGCGAAAATTCTGCGTGCGTGATTAGGGGAGCCGGAATAGCCAAACTGGTAGAGCGTCGGACTTTCAGTGCTCCGGTCGTGAGTTCGAATCCCTGCTGGAATCAAAACTTCCGGTATACGCTGCTGTCTTTCTCGTTGCTATCACCCTTATGTTGTGGAAACAGTTATGGACTTATCCCGAAAAATCTACCTCAGCCCTGAGGTAGCCTGCGCACAGTCGCTAACCCATGCTGTGCACCTGAGAGCACGTGATTTCGTGGCTTAGTCCCAAGACTGGGAACAGGGCGTTAAATCCACAATCAAATAACCAACTGCATGCAGATTATCTCAGCCAAATCCGCAGTAACATTCGAGCTGCGAATTACTGCAAAGTATATTCCCTGTCAGTTCGACTGTGGGGCTGTGAAAGGTAAGGCAAAGCAGTCTACTTTCGGCCATAACTTTTACAAATGCATGGGACCATCTACACTTCAGTAGTTTTGTTTATGAGCCGGCATGTGCGTGGTACGTGTATACATGCTTCTTTAACACATTTCGAACCGCGCATGAGTATCCCACATGTTTAAAATCTTTTTTCGGTTTTGGCTCTGTATGCCAAAATCGGGCGGGTGCGTGGGTGGGTGGGTATTTGGGGGTTTCACGTCCTTTTCCACCACATACGGGTGATATCAAAGACGGGGCAACGATTTTAAAAAAAAGCCAGCACAAATATTTGGCCCCAGCCGGGATACGAACTCACGACCCGAGCAATAGAAGTCCAACGCTCTACCATTCGGCCACCCCGGCTCCCCGCGAAAATCAGGCAAGATTAACGGTTCCTTAACGGGTCTTACTACAGCAAACATGAATATTTATTACAATCAAAGTGCAACACGCCCACTGAGCGAAATACAAATCTATGCGGACACAGATTATGATTTTGTTTAGTATTCCCACTAAGCCAAATTTAAATCCAAATTAAAATTTAAATCATGATTTTGTTTACTGAGGCCAGTGGTGACCAACCCCAAACTTACTGGGTAGGAATTGAGTTAAACTCCTCATTCCTCATTACTTGCACTGAACGCATCAGTCCCCCATCCGTAAGCTGGTACATCGATTTACCAAGATGAATGCCAAAAGAAAGATGTTCATCACTGGCTTGCTCCCACGACTGAGTTCACAACCACGAACCCACCCGTTCAGCCAAACCGAATAGCGTCGCTACTGACGCGTCAACCGCACCTGAGAGTGTGCATGAGAGACACATTAATTCCCAACAAATTGCAGTTCTTGCAACGCAGAGAAACGTGCACACAAAAAACTTTAAAGAAAAGGCTAGGAGGAGAGGAAGGTATGGGACGGCCAGGAATCTCAGAGGCGTGACTTCCGGGAACACCGTTTGGCACTCAGACGACAAGGCTTCGCACAACATGGCCGCCAACTATTTGGTCCCATGTCTCCACAACCGAGGGAGCAGCTAGTGCGTGTCGTGTAACAAAAAAGGGGGAGTGCCTATTGTTTGTCGTTCCAAATTTGTTGCTCTTTTGCCAGTCTCGAGCTTTGTATGCTTTATGCAAAGACCTCTCCTCGTATTGGTCGATAATGTATAAGGACGTTTTTGTAAGCGGTAACTGATTCGGATTCAGGTGTGACAGAACATAGCCAGTGGAAACTCAGTTTTGCTGACTAATGAGACCTTCACACTTTCAGCCGCTTTTCGGCGCCAGTTTCATGGTCAAGACACACACACACACACACACACACACACACACACACACACACACACACACACACACACACACACACACACACACAGAGGGGTGGGGGCGTGGGTGGGTGGGTGTTTGGGAGTTTAACGTCCTTTTCCACCACGAAAGAGTGATATCAAAGACGGGGCAACGAGAAAAAGGCCAGCACACACACACACACACACACACACACACACACACTCTCTCTCTCTCTCAAATCCGCCTTACCTCATTTTGTCCATCATTTCCTCAAAAGACTCCACCACAAAGTACACTGGCTGGAAGTCCTCATCCGTGTACTCCTGAAGTGACGTCACTTCCGGGTCAAAGGGCAGACGCTTGGGTGAGTCGGACAGCGCATGCTTGAGTTCCCCGTATGCAGACAGAGTTCCTGCCCCATAGGCTCTCAGCTCTCCGTTTTGCTTACACAGGCCAAACTCCACCGTAAACCAGTAAAGCTGGGGAAATGGGAGATGAAAATTGACTGGATTAATGCAGCTCTCAATTTTAAACCATGGCCACGTTCAGCCGACACCAAGTTTATTTTTTCCTTGTTTTCTCTCTCTCTCTCTCTCTCTCCACCCCCTCCTCTCTCTCTCTCTCTTTCACACCCCCCCCCCCCCGCCCTCCCCCCGTCATTTTCCCAATACTGGATATTCATTTCTTATGACATTTTTTTTAAAAATAAAAAAAACATGTTTCCCAGTGACGGTGGTCACGGTCTTACCGTGGCAATTTTTTCAATGTCCTCATCCGAAGCGCCAAGCGAAGCCAGCCCCAGCTCCTGAGAGAACTGCGCGAACGGTGGGTCCGCCATCATGGGCACGTGACCCAGCAGCTCGTGCACACAGTCACTGCACGCAGAGTAGGACATCACGTGAGCTTGCAAAATATCATTCAGATATCTTCCGCGCAACCAGTAGACGTTATTGCACCGCATTCAGAGCTCTACTAATCAGTATTACGAGCGTACAGGTGTACTCACAAGCGCAACTGGTACAAAAACAAACGTTGCACACGGACCTCCATAGCATCATCTTACCATCATCCTCATCTCCATCATCATGCAAATAAAAATTGCCCCAGCTTCCGAGCCCTCCGTGGATTCCACTCATTACCAGGGAGGAATACCACTGGAGCCGGCAAAGAGTTGTGACAGCAAAACGAACCCCCCCCCCCCAAAAAAAAAAAAAAAAAGTTGCCGTCTGTAAATCTTGCATTTGGCGCTTTAATGAATATCTGTGTTACTCACGGTTCAGGGGAATAGTCAGGTTTGGCGCCATGTCGGACGTACTGTGTACACTGGAACACACGGAACGCCAGCGAAGCCAGGAAGTCACGTGCCGACAGTAACCCCGCCACGGGCCGTAACTGGAAACCCGTCCGACCTGCATTATAGCGTCTGGTTATGAGTGGGTGGGTGGGTGTTTGGGGGTTGAACGTCCTTTTCCACCACATACGGGTGATATCAAAGACGGGGCAACGATGAAAAAGCCAGCACAAATATTTGGCCCCAGCCGAGATACGAACTCACGACCCGAGCATTAGAAGTCCAACGCTCTACCATTCGGTTACCCCGGCTCCCCGTCTGGTTATGAATATGAACTGAGTATGAGTATGAAATGAGTATGAGTATGAACTTTGCATGAGTACGAACTGAGTATGGGATTGAACTGAGTATGAGCATGAACTGAGTATGCGTTGGGATTGGGTATGAGTACAGTATGAACTAGTATGGTGTATTGCCCGAGTATGAAATGAGTCCGACCTGCAATTTAGTGCCTGAGTTCTGAGTATGAAGTGAGTATGACTCTGAGTATATATGAACTGACTAAAATGAAATGGCACAGATACGATACTTCAGAAAGACGAAATG
>JACVVK020000606.1:245000-287500 GCA_018292915.2 Batillaria attramentaria
CAGACTGGTGAGTGCGGGTTATCTGCTATGTGAAATGCGTCGTTTTAACACGTGAACCCGAGCCAAAAGCAGCCGCGAATTAGTCTTTGTGGCTTGCGCGGCTTTAAGCCCTAAAAACTCACTCACTCACCCAAGACAATTGTGTGTGATGGTTCCTACCGAACCTCACATCCTCCTCGTGGTGGCCCTGGAAACTGGCCGGCACATTTGGCAATCAGTGAAACGGACTAAACAGTTGATTGAAATACATGCCGGCCAGGCTAAACACAACGGATCTAGAGGAATCAACCTCGAAAAAAAATATTTACAGAATCGCAAAACTTCTAACTCGTGCCACAAGAAACTGCAGGTTTCATTTTCAGCGCAGGCTTACGTAACTGTACTGTTGAAAAAGACAGAAATCGATGTGGTATTTAATTAGTTTCCTCTATAGAGTAGCAACTTAAAAACAAAACAACCACGAACACCACCCCCACAACCCCACCCCCTCCAAAGAAAAAGAAAAAAATCAAACAACAAAACAAAACACCAAAAACGCAGTACCTTCCGTTCCACTGCCCCCCACCCCGAGAAAAAAATTCTAATTATTTTCATCGCATCAACTCGTCCCAGCAGCTAAAACTACACATGCCATCCACCGTATATGTATCACATCGTAGTTACCTTTCTTGTTTGACTCCTTTTCTCCCAGGATCACCACCTCCACCACCAGAGGGCTCTGTCGCATAACGCTGGTGATGGAAGCGAGGCTGTCCTTTGACCCCTGGCATTCCAAGAAGAGTTCGTACTGACATTTCTTGGACCGTCCTTGTCGCGACTCGATGTGCAAAATGCTTGTCTTTGTGTTCTGCAATATCCAATAACCAGCGAAGTTAATAATAATAAATGCATTAGTATAGGCGCTTTGTCCCAGTTACTGAACCCAACACGCACATTTACGTGAATCATACGCATTCTCTCACACACCGGACACGTGGTACGGAGAGTCAGCTCATCTATGTAAGTTTCCAAAAGTCTTAAAACTTGTTTCTCATTAAACCGGATAGATTTTATATTATATTTACATCTTGTTTAAATGAATGCCCTTTTATTTTTAATGACACTCACTCACTCACTCACTCACTCACTCACTCTCTCTCTCTCTCTTTCACTCACTCACTGGAGGACGCCGGAGTAGCCCAACAGTAAACCAACTCCGCTATTCTGTTCCCTGTACGCACACACAGAGAACTCCAGCCAAGCAAGCAACCTAACAACCAACCAACCTTTTTAAATAGGTTCGTGAATGATTCGTGCCAAAATATCGGCAGATTCATGATAAACATTAGCCGGTTTTGCCGGAAATTTTCCGCAGCAGAAGCATTACGTTATTTGAAATGAGGCTGATAAACATTCAGTACACAAAATGATCAGTAAATTTGTTCATATGCCAGGCTACAGTAGATATCGATGAATTCCTTTAAAAAAAAAAAGAAAAAAAAGTCGTAACGCTTCTACCGGAATTTTACTCTGTGCTCGGGTCGTGAGTTCGAATCCCGGCTCGGGCTAAATATTTATACTGGCCTTTTTCTCCTTGCCCCGTGTTTGATATCATCCTTACTTGGTGGAAAAGGACGTCAAACACCAAACCATCCACCCTATCAAAATTTTTACCACAGTTTAACTTGGTCTTTGTCATTTGAAACCAGGCAAGCGAACATTCATTATGGGCGTTCTCAGTAAGCCTGTTCATATGCCAGGCTATGCGACAGTGTTCGGAGTGCGTCGGTCTCTTGTGTTTCTGTCTGCTTTACCTTGATCAGGGAATGATTTCCGGGCAGTTTCATCTAAACTCTGCTTTATGTGATGTGAATTACTTAAGCTCAAGCGAACAGCAATGGCACGCTTCCGCCGCCTCTGCCCGCGTCCGCTGAGCCAAGCTGCGAGAGAAGACAGCTTTGACCTTCGGCGAACCATTAGATCCGGGTCATTAGCCTCGCTCTGAGATGGCGCCGGAAGTAGACTCTAGATGGCGCCCCTTAGCGCTGGAAGCTAAAACGAATGGTTGTGGATGGTATGAAAGGGCCATAAATTGTGGGCGATAATTAACTGATCTATTTCATTTGGGTTCCGTCCCCTGGGGCTTGCTAATGAGTGGTTATAGTTTTTCGGAACAAAAGAGGTCGACGAATTTGTGGCCACCAGCACGACAAATCGGTGTCCGTCACTGACCTTTCATAACATAATTTTTTCAGTGTTTTCAGTGTTAATTGTATATATGTAGGAGGGGAGCTGAGACATCTGAGTGGTAGAGCGTTGGACTTTCAATGCCCGCGTCGAACGCGAGTCACTTGGGAGCCAAATATTTCTGCTGGCTTTTTCCTCGTTGCCCCATCTCTGATATCACCCCGTGTGTTGTGGAAAACCCCGGAACACGCACCCACCCTTATACAAGCAGGCAGTTTTCAATGCGCCGCGACCTGTCGAGGTAAACTGAAACAGTTGAAAAGCTGGGACCTGTTTGTGTGCGGTTGCGTATTGTCGTCTCGGGAATTAGCGCATGTACTCTGAAAACCCAGTTTACACGTGTACGCTTTAGAAATAGTTGAGTCTTCGAGACTTTGACAGTATCACACATGAAGTGGTCTCAAATCACACACACACACACACACACACACACACACACACACACACACACACAGAGCGGGGAAAAATCATTACGGTTATATTTGACAGCACAAATGTCAGTATTTTACTTAGACGCAAGCGAGAACCAATATTTAGGAACAGGCTCTTACGAAAGACCCCCCCCCCCCCCCCCCCCACTCCCAAGAAAAAAATGAATCCACAAAAAACACACGGAGAGTTTTCTTTCTGTACAGTTTGGTTCGAAATTGATCGAGAGTTTGAAGCAATGAAAAATCACGATTGTTAAAGTACAGAACAAATCGTTTTAAACTGTTTTGTTTTTCCTCCTGGCCTGGTAGCAGGAAAAAAAAGGTACAGGTTTAATCCTTCGACCTTTCCAGGCAAGTTGTAAACAGCCAGATTGTTCACTTTAACCGTACATCCAAGGTCGGAGTGGGTGGAAGACGCTCAATCTTTTAACGACCTCATCCGTAACCTGAAGGGCACAGTGATCACGACAATGATACTTGTGACGCGGAAAAAAAATCTGACTTTTATCTCTCGTGATAGAGCGAATGTTGTATCGACACCTTGATCTGGGACGGCATTTCTTCACTTCAGTAACGACCCGCCGTAACCCTTGTTTTCATTGTGGGGTCGGGTACTCACGTGAGGCGTTGAAACACGATGATGTTCTTCTTGAGCAGGTTGGTTAGGTCCGTCGATACGATAAACCCGACATAAATGCGCGTAATGTGTAGGAGCTGTACGGTGTATACTGACGGGGGGAGCCGGGGTGGTCGAATGGTAGAGCGTTGTACTTCTAATGCTCGGGTCGTGAGTTCGATCCCGGCTGGGGCCAAATATTTGTGCTGGCTTTTTCATCGTTGCCTCGTCTTTGATATCACCCTATGTGGTGGAAAAGGATGTTAAACCCCCAAACACCCACCCACCCACCCACCTCGACTCGGGTTGGACTCTGGGTCAATAGCGTTTACATTCTCTGCAAGTATAACCCTGACAATGACGTAGAAACTTACGTCATGTCTTGACGAAAGCATCACGCTATTATGACGCTAGCTGCATGTACAGATCTGAAAAGCGATTTTGCCCTGGTACCGCGTTCAACCGTGCTACGGACCAGGGTTGAACCCGGGTCGCTTTTAAACCAGGTTGGTTAAATGTAAACGCACCAACCATCGTTGCAAACTCCCAGTGAATCCTCGTGTCAACTAGGGACGCGGTTCGAATCTTCTCACCTACACGTGTAATGGTTCCGTATAAACGCTTTTTCGACCCACGGTGCCATTTTCAGATTCTGAAACCGGCGGTCGCCTTAGTCACTCCAGACTGAGACAAACAAAACATGCGTTACTGTGCAAGCTGCACTGACTTGCAAGAGTGTTTAAATCTAGCATATGCCATGCCATGCAATGCAATGCAGTACAATGTGACATGACAATAAACAAAGCGACAGATCTGCTGTTTTTTGTTTTGCGCGCGCGCGCAAGAAATCCGACAGACAAAATCGGCCCAGAAAAAAAGACTGAAGTTTTCTTGCCTCCCTAAACATTGTACCAAACCACACCACGCAGGTGCAAAAATAACAGACTGAGCTTTATTTAGTGTATTTTTTTTTTGTTATACAAAGTGTTGCATATCGTATACAAGACGCATCTTAATGTATATAAAAATACAAATTGTGAAGATTTTAATGACTATGCATACATTGCATAAAACAATCACTATAAAACGTTACTGAACTTTCACTTATGACGGAGGTCTATTCACAGACGTAAAGAGATATCTCTATACGTCTGTGGGTCTATTACGGGGAGCCGGGGTGGTCAAATGGTAGAGCGTTGGACTTCTAATGCTCGGATCGTGAGTTCGATCCCGGCTGGGGCCAAATTTGTGTGCTGGCTTTTTCACCGTTGCCCCGTCTTTGATATCACCCTATGTGGTGGAAAAGGACGTTAAACCCCCAAACACCCACCCCCACCCCCAAACACCCACCCCCTGTGGGTCTATTACAGAATCAGAAGAAAAAAAATGCATATACCCATACCCAGGGTACCCGTAACTTCAGTTACTGTAAGCTGAGAAGGAACAATAACACTCGACTCCAAAGGAACGAGGCAGACGTGCGGCAATGTCTCTTTCAGTCTTTGAGTGCTTGATCAATCGCTCCTCATTACAGAGACGACCCCAGGGGTATGTGGCTTGTCTGCTGTTTCAGTTTGACGCTTGTAAGTTGACGTCTGCCGCCGTTTGGTAAAGGGGGGCCCGAACATCACGGATTCGATAAGCACATAGGGTCTTTTGCCATCAGTCGGTGGGCGTTCACACCGCGCGAAAGATTGACCCTTTCATCGCTTAAGTGGGCCCCGTGTTCTGTCGCCTAGCGTGGCGTACCTTATATAACCCCGCACCACACACAGAAACACCCCCTTCCCAGCCACCCCTCATGGTTACATGTGGATTTCCAACCTCATTTCAGACTCGCCATTGTGCGCACCGGAAGTCGCCCAAATTCGCACTCTCGACCAATCAATTTGCGCCTTTCACGGCCTTGCAAAAGCCGCCAGCCGCGGTCAGCCAGGCGATGAGGGGCTTAAAACGATAGTCGGATCAGAGATGTCAGAGAAGCCGAGCTGTGCTGAGGGCTGTTTCTGTGAGGTGCGTGGGAGTGAGGTATAATACGGGCGTTCATTAGGGAAAACCGGCTGGTTATACAAAAGCGACCACGCATTAAAGATGATCGATGGAAGAAGGGGAGGGGGGGGGATTTTAGGGGAAGGGGAGCGGGGGTTGATGGTGTGCTTCGATTCCCTTCGTCCCCTTCCTAAAATCTCTAAGTTTCGAGGGTCACTCCGCCTCAAAGATTAAGGTCGGAGAGAGAAGAAAGGGGAGGCGGGGGGGGGGGGGGGGGGCATTTTTTCAAAAAGTAGTCTGTTCCCTAATTAATCCCCATACAGATTCTGTGGTCAAAGACTAAAGCCAAAGAGAGAGAGAGAGAGAGAGGTGGGGGTGGGTGTTTGGGGGTTTAACGTCCTTTTCCACCACATACGGGTGATATCAAAGACGGAGCAACGATGAAAAAGCCAGCACAAATATTTGGCCCCAACCGGGGTACCAACTCACGACCCGAGCATTAGAATTCCAAAGCTCTACCATTCGGTCACCCCGGCGAGACAGAGAGAGAGAGAGAGAGAGAGGAGGGGTTTAGAATTTGATTCATTTTGCCAGCTGTACCCAAAATGCGATGCAAAAAGGTGTCCTGACAAAATACCTTAGAAATTTATGAGTACCGCTTATTTGTTCACAGTGCTTTGGACAAACTTTAATCCTTAACAAAAGTTGGGCAGCATCCTTAATTACATAGACCTGTCCCCCTCGTCGCTGCATCAGTACAATTTTCCCGCACATCACTGTTCCTTCAACATGACAGCTTGTTGACAACTGCATACGTGACAGCGGAAACGCGAGGGACGCTGGTAATGGTTAACCGGAAGTCAGGTGAAAGATCTGTATCGACGTGACCCCGCCGGAACAATTGGTGCTCTCCACAGTGACCGATGCGTCACGTGACCCGTAGTAATTGTTCGATTGCGCTAGCGTATAGTGACTGTAAATAGCGGGTGTTTGGGTGCAGTCGTACCGCACTTAGCTTTGTGTTGCCTCTGAGTAAAAGCTTTGGCAGAACAAGCAAACAAACAAAAACAATAAAAAATAGAATAAGACAAAGGAAAAAAACAGAACGAACAACAAAAGAAGCACACAAACGTCCTCCCCCAAAAAAAAACAAAAACAAAAAACAAACAAACCCAAAAAACCCAAAACAAAACAAACAACAAAAACAAACAAAAAAGCAAAAAAAAAAGAAAAAAAAAAAAGGGCAAAACAAAGCAAAAAAAAAAAAACCCAAACCAAAAAACAACAACAAAACGCCAAACCAAAACACAAAAACAAACAAAAACCAAAAAAACCCCGACAAAACCAAAGGGTGAGTGAGTGAGTGAGTTTTTAGAGCTTAAAACCGCGCAAGCCAGACAAAACCAAAATAGAAACAGGAAAAAAAAAACATCAACGAAAGCGAAAAACAAACAAAAATCTTAGACGCGGAGCTTCCAAGTTCTAGAGGGATTTAAAAAAAAAAAAAAACTGTTCACAGCTTTATGTGTATATATAAAGGTAAAAAACGTAAACTCTTCAAAACCGATAAACCAACTTACTTTTACTAAACTTTGTACAGAAAGGGCCGTGGCCAAATTTTCGAGCCCTCAGTGGGTCTTTCCTCGGGGGAATTGACATGTAGAGAAAATAAATAATACAAAATAAAATAAAAGAGCGTACGTCAAATACTTCCCTATCGGCATAGATGATGTCAGAATGCACATGTAAGTACGAAGTATTAATATTACGTCAGCAGTAAAAGTAAGTTGATTTATCGGCTTTGAAGAGTTCATTTTTTTTTTTTTTTTAGCTTTATCTGTGTGATTTCTCCATTACATAAACTTTAATGTGGATGTTCGGTGTCAGTAAGACCATCTAAACTGATGTTGAAAGTTAAAATTATCCTACCCATTCTGAACCATTCTGAACCCCCACATCCACTCCACACCCCCAAAAGGGCAGATCTGAGGTGACAGGGTCACATAAAAATAGGTGAAAGAAATATGAAAGGGGAAAAAGGAAAAAAACAAACGAAAACAAATGAAAAAAGAAGAAAACATCCATCATTAATGTACTGGTTCGCACATGTATGGGAGCATCTATTCAATACACTTTCTCCCGTACGTTTTACGCCCACGCTACAGATAAACTCCTACGCTACAGATAAACTCCCACTGGTGGAGTAAAAAAAAAAAAAGTTATGGGCACACGTAATAATAATAATAATAATAATAATAATAAATAATAATAATAATAATAATCGCATTAATATAGGCGCTTTATCCCAAATATTTTGGCTCAAAGCGCCGCGAGCTAAACCCAACACGCACGCTCACGTGAATCACACGCATTCTCTCACACACAGGACATAAACGTATTACAATCACGTGGTGCGAAGGGTCAGCTCAGCTATTTAAATTTCGGAATTTAGATATGCATTTATTTTTCAAACTTGGTGGGCTGAACATTTCCAAAGCAGAGGGGGAGGAAGCCGGAGTACCCGGAGAGAACCCCCGACGATCGGCCCGAATGAACGGTGCCACATACGAGAAGGAAAAATTCTTTGCCCCGAGTGGGGCTCGAACCCCTGACCTCTCGCATTGGTGACAAGTCTCTTAACCACTAGACCACCGACCGCCCCAGACCACCGACCGCCCCGACGTATCGGTTGCAGCCAATATCTCGTAACAAGTGCGCCCATGAAAACCGGTGTAACGTGGCCGCTAATGAGATATAATGGGAAGTAGACAAGTCTCAAATTGTCCCACCCCGTTAGCAAAAACAAATTGATTGGCCTGTTCTCCAGACTGGAGCGCGCGCAAATACTTTTGCGCATGCTCACAACGCGTTTCCCGGTCGGCACCGGAAATGGTCTTTCATTAGGTCTGAGTGCAAACTCTTGTCTCCCACAGGCGCCATGATGGAAAACGAATTGTTGGAGAGAGAGAGACAGAAAAAAGAAAAAATAGTGCGAGAATATAAGGTTTCGCTGACGCTTGCGTCCCAGGTGGGTTGGGTTCGCGGAAACCGAAGGTCAGAGTGTTTTATAGCTCTGGCGCTTTCAGCGAGAACTCCAATTCCAGCAAATTATGAATCGTTATTTCTGAACGGCAATATGATCGACAACGCGAATGGGTTGGCGTTTAGGCGACAAAGTCTCCACACCCCTGTTTGATAAAATTCTGCTCGGTGTGACTTGACAAATTGCCGTATTAATCACGACACACAACCCTAAATAGTTTGTTGTTGTACGGCAAACTGCTTTTGGGGTATCTGTAAGATGTAGCCTACGGATGTTTTTTTTGAACGGTGTGCCTTATAAACTTATAAACAGTCCTCTTCGCCAGACCAGACCAGACGCAACGCAACGCAACGCGCATGATGATGATGGAGACTCGATATAGCGCATGGCTCCACCCTAACTGAGTGCTCACGGCGCTTAGGGAGAGGTTTTGAAAGGAAAGATAGTGAAAAAAATCTAGAATATAGAACGTCGTCAACAAACAAACAAAAAAAAAAAAAAAAACACCAACCAAACAAAACAAAACAAAACAAAATACAAAACAAAACAAAACACCAACAACAAAACACAAACATAAACCATAAACAAAGACAAACCACAAACAAACGTAACTCTTAACAACTTCAGTTTGACAATAGCTTCTCTTGGGTAAGGCACAGCTTTACAAATTAACACTTCATGAACAGAACAAGTACAGTGCTTCTCTAGCTGATTTCCCCAAAATGTACTCGAAAAATGAACCTGTAGTGTTCACTGTGCGAGAGAACATAAAAAAGAAGCGCCAGTGATTATGCAAAATAAACCATTTTCATCTCCTTTCCTGCCCGTACCCGAAAATTTCACAAGGTTAAACCGAAAGCAATGATCTTCTCATCTGACAAAGCCTAATAGCACTTGCTGTTTCCAAGTCAGAAGAATAAACTAGAGGCAATAAAGACCCCCCCCCCACACACACACACACTCTCTCTCTCTCTCTCTCTCTCACACGCACACACACACACACACACACACACACACACACACACACACACACACACACACACGCACACACACACGCACGCACACACACACACACACACACACACACACACACACACACACACACACACACACACACACACACACACACACTATACGTAAACCTAATCGGACTTGCTATCGTAACATAATTTAGTTAGACAACCAGAAAACACAGCCGGCAAGTAAACCTGACAATGCAGTTTCCATCGAGCTAAGTGGCGATACAAGTGTTGGACCGCCCCTTCCATTACGATCGTGTAATGGACGCCGTAGTTTACAGCGCAGTTGGCGACACTCTACAAAATGGGATCCTCCTGGGATACACGCCTTCGTGACTTCGGCAAATTAACGAGGATATTGGCTAATGGTGCTGCACTGCATATAAACGATTCCCGCCTTCTGCTTGATTCGTTTGTGTTATGCTATCAAATATAATTATTCAGGTTCGGTAAAATTAGAAATGGCGTACGTGCTTAAAAGACTGAAACCCGAGATCATTATTTTGCTTTAATTTTGTTGAGCCGGTTTGTTTTGTCAGCGTTCTACTGTGGGGTGGGGGTCTGGGGGTTTAACGTCCTTTTCCACCGTATACGGGTGATATCGAAGACAGGGCAACGATGAAAAAGCAAGCACAAATAGTTGGCCCCAGCCGGGATACGAACTCACGACCCAAGCATTAAAATTCCAACGCTCTACCATTCGGACATCCCGGCTCCCCTCGCGCTCTTCTCATATTTAACCGTTTATGTTAATCGTAATAGACGGCTCCACTCGGCAAGCCCCGAGGCCAAAGCCCCGCATATTTTGTCTGCCGTGTATTGGCAAAACAAAGTACGTCCATGACGTCATTTTATGAGGAAAGGGGTGATTTCAAGACGAAAGATTGACGTAATGGTCTTATTCCTCAAATGACGTCACTGGACGTACTGCTTTTTTTTTTTTTTTTCATCTTTCAACCTACACGTGCTTCTCTCGTTGTAGTGTATGGCAAAATGTTTGCCATGTGTTGTGCTAATTATTCCGCGAGACGCGATTGGTTGAATTCTAGGGGCTCGACACTTTCGATCGACAGGAGCGGAGTCGCTAATTACAAAAGTATTGCCCATACGAAAATGTTACTTTTGCAAATGCGGCGATATGAAGATACGAAATGAAGACATAAGGTATTCAGATGTTGCCCCTAAACATGTACTATATGCTAGTGATAGTTCCACCCACTTCAAGTTTCCATTTAAGGCCTATTATAGTTCGTATATTATTCATAAGAGGAAATCAAAGCAAACCAAAGGAAGGGGGATGACCTCCAAGTCATCAAGAGGTGAGCGTGTTCTGTGGGGTTTAGTGGATGGGGAGATGTGGGGAACGGTGGGTGTTGGTGAGGAAGGGGGGGGGGGGGCGATGACACCCCCCCCACCCACCCACCAAAAAAACCTTCACTCTCACCCCTCTCCTGCCTCAT
Organism: Batillaria attramentaria; assembly: GCA_018292915.2. NCBI lineage: Eukaryota > Metazoa > Mollusca > Gastropoda > Batillariidae > Batillaria > Batillaria attramentaria. The sequence continues at coordinate 255,785 of JACVVK020000606.1, forward strand.
CAGTCTGACCCACGGCCCTCCGAGAAACCCTCACCAACCTCCCCAGTGAAGATTTCCGCAAGGTGTTCCCCCTCAATACACTAGTGACGTCATAGACCCCTCTTACACACGGGCGAGAGCGAGGCTGGCAATAATAGCGCCTAATGACAAAACCATTAAACTTGGCGCCCGCTCCTTGATGAGGAAGGACAGCAATCGTTGTCTGTCAATGACCAGGAAATGGGAGAATCGACAAAAGAGGACAAGTTGCAGAGCCTAGGTCAGTCTCTGCTCACTGCTCTGCATCCAAAATAGAGTTAGGGTGTAAATATCCTTAAATAAAAGCTCTGAATGTGCTCTGGCAATTAATCTGATCAACGCCTGATGGGCCGTTGCGCTTTGCACAATAAAGGTGAATTCCTTGATGGGTCAGCCTTTAAAGCGCCAACAATTACTGCGCTCAGTCCCGAATTCATCCGAAGAGACTGCTGGTTGTTTTTTTTTTTTTTTTTTTTTTTTTTGGTTGTTGTTGCTGCCCCAAATCTTTTTGCCAGTTCCAGTGGTGTTCCTCCCAGATAATGGGTGGAATTCACGGAGGGCTCGGAAGCTGGGACTTTTTTAATTATTTTTTTATTATGCATGATGATGGAGATGAGGATGATGGTAAGATGATGCTATGGAGGTCCGTGTGGTTTGGGACTGCGGGACCGGGCCGCATTCCACGCTTCCTGTCATAAATATCTCGGCATTAACCAGGCCCGGGAAGTACGGCACGTGCGGTGCCGGCCGTGTAAACATCCACATCATAAGACGTGTCACACCAACGTCGCATCCGTTAAGTGGGTGAATCTCGGCTGTGTGGCAACAGCCTCCCCATTTGGGCCCATAGCACACCCGCTCTGGGTAGGAGCCGACCTAGGTAGGAAAACTCCCGCTTGCCTCGGCTGGAACTCAAACCCGAACCCCATTCTCCCGGTCCATGGTCCGAAGTGCTAACCACTACACTACTGGGGCCGGTAAGAGACTGCTATCTTGGGAACTGCCTTCTCACAATGTTTAACTCTATTCCTACCAAGTAAGTTTGGGGTTATGCACTAGTGGCCTCGCTAAAAAAAAAAAATCATAATTAATTCCTGTCTGCATGGATTTGAATTTGGCTTAGTGCGAGTGTTGCACTTTGATTATACTCTATGCGCGTAGTATTATCTTTGTTTTATTTAGTTGTAATTGTTATTTGTTTTCTACGCTTTTTTTGTAACCGGGAGTTCGAGAAATTCGCATGAAGGTGCAGCGTCTCCTGCATGTCCTAGGTTTATATTGCCCCGTAGATCAGTTTGGATCAGCTGCCCAACGTTACATTTTTGGGTTTTTTTTTTCCATGTAGTGCAGACACACTTAGCCGCGAATTAGTCTTTGTGGCTTGCGCGGCGTTAAGCCTCATAAACTCACTCATTATACTCGTGTTTGTTGCAGTCAATAATAATAATAATAAGGTCGACTTATAAGGCGCCTGTACATGAAATGAAACAGGCTGTAAGCGCCGTACATTATAACTACATACACCACTTTCATACACACAGACTCACAGGGAGCATTCAAAGTTAAACAATATCTCACAACAAGCAGGCTGACACGGTGTGGAAGGGCAGAGTAAATCAGTAATCAGTTGAGTTTTTTTTTTTTCTGCCCCAACTCTTTGCCAGCTCCCGTGGTGTTCCTCCCAGGTCATGGGTGGAACCCACGGAGGACTCGGAAGCTGGGACAATTTTTATTATGCATGATGATGGAGATGAGGATGATAGTAAGATGATGCTATGGAGGTCCATGTGGTTTGGGACTGCGGGACAGGGCCGCATTCCACGCTTCCTGTCATAAATATCCCGGCATGAACCAGGCCCGGGAACTACGGCACCTGCGGTGCCGGCCGTGTAATCCACCATAAGACGTGTCATACTAAGGGAAGCACCCCCAAAGTCGCACCCGTGAAGTGGGTGAAACTCGGCTGTGTGGCAACAGCCTCCCCATCGGGCCCATAGCACACCCGCTCTGCGTAGGAGCCGACCTAGGTAGGAAAAATCCCGCTTAGTTCGGCTGGGATTCTAACCCGGGTCTCCCGGTCCATGATCCGAAGTGCTAACCACTACACTACGGGGGCCGGTCAGTAATCAGTTTTAAATAGGTGGGTTTTTGAGGCAGCGTTTGAAGCTGGCACTGGACTCTGTGTGTCTAAGTGATTTAGGAAGTTGGTTCCAAAGAGCTGCAGCCTGAAAGGAAAAGGATCTCAGTAAAGCAATCAAGGAACCGTTGATCTTGCCTGATTTTCACATGCAGGGCCAAAACCGAAAAAAGAGTACAAAATGTGGGATGCTTATGCGCCATACGAAATGTGTTAAATTGTCACATCGCTTCTTTCAGTCAAAGCAGGCATTGTGCTTTTGTCATGACAAAAACCTTGACGACGTAAAGACAGATATATTACTGCACGCTCCAGAGTGAATAGCAGGGTAGAAGTTTACACAATATGTAGCGCTTAGCTTCTGCAGGCTTTCACCGCTTCGTCCTCCAGCCCTGCGGCGCCCTGAACGTTTCAGGCGAGATAGATATTATGCGCCGGGTAGAAATGTACCACCGTACCATAAAGAAAGGAAGAAGAAATCACTAAAATAACAGACAAAAACTGCAGATGGGTAGAACTCTAGAAGGAAGGGGAAGAGCAAGAGATAAAGAGAAACGTTTGATTCGTTAGGAAGATTTTCAGTGTAAAGGCCGTTCTTAACCGGGCGAACCACCAGTCTGGCGAACTTGTTCGGCGAACTGTGTATTGTATACGAACAGGGCAAGCGCACACACGTACATAGTTCCAGAGGTTCGGCCGGAGTAGTTCTCTTTCTTAACCGACCGTTAATGATATGCATACGTCATCGCCCGAACAAGGCGGACTCGGAAGTTGAGACAATCGTAAACAACCAAAATGGCCGCCTTCGTAGATCGAGACGACCAGGCATTTGCGGTAGTTATCGTTTTGAGTGAACTCTTGGAAGCCGAGGAAGAGGAGATAAGAGGAAAAGAGCGCAAGAGAGGGAAATGTGAAGTGAGTCGATAGCCGCGATGCCGTCCGCCATTTTCCTCAAGTTTGTACATGCGCACAACAGCTCTCCCCGAGCAACCAATCAGAGCGCAGGATCGGCAAAAGGATCGCGAGGGTTCCCACGACACGCTATGCAGTCCTCGAACCTAGTTCGCCGAACCTTTCGAACCAGGGTTTCCGCACAAGTATTTGGTCGGTTAAGAAACAACGTGCGCGAACCTAGTTCGCCGTACTCTCCGAACCTAGTTCGCGAACCAAAAGTCTGCCCGGTTAAGAACGGCCTTTAGCGACGACAAGAAACACAAGGTTATCCTAAGAATCTTCGTCCACGCGGTAAGAAATTCAACTTTAACCCTTTCACTGCCACACACGTTTTTGGTCACTCACTGATAGTATTCCTTCGCATGACATGCTGTACAAACGAAACAAAACGTGTGCATATATGTGAAGAGTTTTGGTTGGTTTGTTTTTTATACACCAGAACAACTGCATTTTGAACAAGTTTGACATCTGGGCTACAGGCGAGAGCCATGATATTCAGCCACTGGCACCATGGCAGTTATTGGGTTAAAGCGCAACCCAGTTTTACCTTCAACTTTCAATTTCAACTGGAAAAGCCGTAACGAAAAACACTTGAAGAAACACGGAGCAAAAGAAAAATGCCGTAGACAGACAGAATGGAAATGAATGCAAAAGAAGAAGAAACCAAAGAAGATGCCATTACCTCAAAAACTCTGAGAATCTTGGAGATGCTGCCAAGTCCTTCCTTCAGCCTGATGAGGTAACTCGTCTCCACTTGCTTCTCGGTTTTTGGTGACGCGGGCCGATTGCCATTTTGCGCGAAAACGTCATCGTTTTCTGGGATCTCGTTGTGGCTCAGCTTCCTTTCCCGCTTCTCAAACTCTTGGTTAGCCACAGTTTCGAACTTTGCATCGTCGATGAGACTGCGCTTCCGCCAACCTCCCATCTGCACACATTCATTCAGAATAGTAGTAAGTTGTTATTTCAAGGAGCAGGCTAAAATCGTCTGTACTTCAAAATGCACGGACAGCAGAATTGACTAGAATTTGTCCTGTGAACGTTCTCAGACCGACGGTATCTGACAGACTGCAAGGGTATTGAATACGTAGATAAATAGCAAACCTGCACACTCCCCCAGCCCCGACACAAACACGCACGCACACACTATCAATGCTCGGGTCGCGAGTTCGAATCTCGGCTGGGGCCAAATCTTTGTACTGACCTTTTTCTCGTTGTCCCGTCTTTGATATCACCCTAACGTGGTGGAAAAGGACGTTAAACTCCCAAACACCCACCCACCCACCCACACACACGCGCGCACACACGCGCACACACGCACTCATTCTCACTCTCACTCTCCAAAAGGACCAAAACACGCCAAGAGAAGATACTAGTATCATTCCGTTGAATTATTTCCCAATTTTTTCGGCTAAAGAGTGGTCTAAAAGAGACATCATTCACAAAGTTTGCTTACACTTCAGACTACACTTTCTCCATCGTGTCCGTTCCAAATGATGAAGTATTATCATAGTTCATTCAAGTAACCAAAATTCTTATCCTTCCCTGATGAAACAGTTTTCACTGTTCACGCACAGGAGGGTGGGGTGTTTGGGGGTTTAACGTCCTTTTCCACCACATACGGGTGATATCAAAGACGGGGCAACGATGAAAAAGCCAGCACAAATATTTGGCCCCCGCCGGGATTCGAACTCACGACCCGAGCATTGGAAGTCCAACGCCCTACCATTCGACCACCCCGGCTCCCCTCACGCACAGGACAGAACATGGCCGTCCCTTATGATTGATCACACGTGTACTTAAAAACATCAATGCATAAACAAAGACGATACTTCCTGTCAGTATCAGATAGCTGGCGGTCACTAACATTATTATTGCAACACACACTTTCACGATGAGTCAACGCTCTAAATAAGAACTTGCGGCATTTCCAGTAAGGACTGTTATCATAGAGCGTGATTTTTGTACCGGCCACGAGATATGCTGGGCAGTCAAGTGCCGCGAGAACACAGATAACTAGGTCATAACAAAGTCATTGCCGCGCAAATAGTTTCACTGCTTTCGTTATCTCTTATTTTCCGTGTTCTCTTTCCTTCATTATCAAAGTACTCAGCCAAAATGATTTCAATCGAAAACGTCAGTTTTCACCTTAGTATACATTTGTCATAAAAAAATAACCTCTCTTTTGTCATCAGTCGCTCAGTCAGAATGGACTACAGGGCCGTAGCAGGCTCCTCAGGATTGGTCCGGCGGCAACCCACACGCCCTCCCATACCCAACTCCTGCCCCAAATGACAATCGTTCATTGCAAAGACACTTGTAGGAAAAAAATGAGACTCTCTCTCTCTCTCTCTCTTTTTACGGAATTGTTGGTCCGGCGCTCGCCGGACCGCCGGACCCGGGTACTACGGCCCTGGACTAACTTAAAACAAACAAACAAAAACAACCCCCGAAACTGGCCGCGTCGTAATAAATTAAGCACGAAACAAAAGAAGAATTCGCCAGCACACTGAACGTGCTGATCAAGCAGAAAAATCTGGCATTTCACCGACTCTGCCGAAACCTCAGGACGCGTGGATTGTCTCCCCTCTCGGGCCACTTTCCCTGTAGGGGGCGCGCAAACATCGTCCTGTTCCGAACACAAACACAAGGATTTGTCTGCGAGGAAGGAATACGCTGTTTGGGGGACCGGTCTCCAGAAAACCCTCCCTGAGGGCGGCATTTCCTTAAATGGGGAATTGAATTCAGGGAAAGACAATTACTGAAAGAGCCTTTCTGTTTGGCCTTCATTACAAATCGGAGATTGTTCGAACACGACCAAGAAGTTTGTCAACTCTTGACGTAAACCTTGTGACTTTCTGTTCCGCGGGTGGCCGCAAAAACTGAGAGAAACTGTTGTACCTCTGAGGACGAGACAGCCAGTTACTTTGAATTGTCCAGATGCCAGTGAAATTATCCCCCACTCTCTCTCTCTCTCTCTCTCTCTCTCTCTGTGTGTGTGTGTGTGTGTGTGTGTGTGTGTGTGTGTGTGTGTGTGTGTGTGTGTGTGTGTGTGTGTGTGATAACTGGATGACAGAAAACCTACGTGTTTAAAAGAAAAAAAATGTCTACTGTTCCTGTGTTCCTTTTGCGATCTGCATAAATCGTTAAAAACACAATAAAACAAAACACTGTGTGCGTGTGTGTGTGTGTGTGTGTGTGTGTGTGTGTGTGTGTGTGTGTGTGTGTGTGTGTGTGTGTGTGTGTGTGTGTGTTTTGGGGGGTATTGGTACATCCTAGAGTCACACTGCCGTAGTAAAGGAAATACGGGTTGCGCCCCCTACAGCGTCACCCATTTTTCTTTTTTCTTTTTGCTGCTTGCGTAGTTTGTACGTGTTTTCCAATTCGCGGCCCCTCCGGTTTGGTATGGGATCCAGAACGCACACGCGTGATATTTATACATGCGTGTTTACAGACAGACAAAACGGGCACACAAAACGCATAAATTTCACTCGATTTGACCAGGGGAAAATTTCCAACCACTTTCCTGCCAACCAGATCAGATGATTCGAACCCAGTGCTACAGGATTCGCAGACCCGACGCCAATCCCCTTGTCATTTCTGCTGAACCAGAATTTACAGCAACCAACTTTCCGGCGCTGAAAATCTGGTTACCGTATTATCTGGCAAAACGGGTTCTCCGTACTGCCATCGAGACAAAAGACTTAAGCGTCTCTCAAATCCATGGCGCTTATGCCCTTTTTTATGCCCACGGTAGGTGTGATCAATGACATAACCTTCATGCTGTCACAGACAGGAAATCTAACCATACACTGAATAGTTCAGTCTACACGCTAGGTTCAGGTCACGAACTGGGACAGTGTATTGAAGGTTCACGCCTACCTCATGCGCCATAGTAGCGATGGCCTGCTTAATTTTTTTTTGGTTTTTGTTTGTTTTTGTTTTTATCTGAACGGATAATTGCTGTTATTACTTACAGCCAGTTCAATGTGATATAATCAAAACGGGACTCAAAATTACAAAAAAACAAACAAAACAACAACAACCAGAAAAAGACACCCCAAAACAAACAAGATGGCCACCAGCCCAATATATTGTATCCATTCAGTGACCTGCTGTCGTCGTGGTCGTTGTGTCATGTATGCTGCCCGCGCACACACGTACGCAAGCTCTCTGACATCAAGCAATCTGACATAAAGAAAGTACTAGAAACCCTTTCCGTGCCTGTTTGCGCTCGCAAAACCCCAAACACATGAGGTCGTGTTAGCTCGCCTAGCTGGTTGACGTCACTACCTTTTTGACGTATGCCAAAACAAACAAAAGAAACAAAACAAATATTCAAAAATACAAAAACACGAAAGAACGACAAGCTTATATTGGCAGGTTACATCAGGACCAACAAACGGACATAAATTAAGCAAAGTGGGCGGCGGTGGTGGTGGTGCATGATGTTGAAATATCAGTCGGCACTTTGTACTTCCTGACGGGGAGCCTAGGTGGTCGAATGGTAGAGCGTTGGACTTCTAATGCTCGGGGCGTGAGTTCGATCCCGGCTGGGGCCAAATATTTGTGCTGGCCTTTTCATCGTTGCCCTGTCTTTGGTATCACCCTATGTGGTGGAAAAGGACGTTCAACCTCCAAACACCACCCCCCACCCCCGCTGTACTTCCTGACTTTTTTAAAATTTGCTTTATCATACATCGCTAATCATTAAATGGTTCAGTGCAAATGGCCACATAGGACGAGTTTCCGTAATGACCAATAAAGATTTTTTTTGGGCGTATTTCTACTTCACACGACACCTAGCTGCCACACCAAGGGCACTTCAAAGGATGGACATGGGATTTTTAACATTCACACTTGACAATCATGAACACGTGCACGTGTCATCTGCTTGTTCTAAGTCCGAATTTTTACGAGATTTGATGATGGAAGGAACAACAACACAACGACAACAGCGAACAAACAGACTGGCTGACTAAATAAATCAAAATGAAAAGAAAAGAAAACTCCATGCGATGTTTGAAAGCATAAGGCATAACTGGGCAAGTATCCTGAAAATACAGATTTCCACCCACGTTTAACCTTCAGTGTTTTGCTAGAAAGTAATAGAAACGGCGGATGATGAAATAGCAAATGATATTCGAATCTTCGGTTCGTTGACTTGGGGAATAGAGACAAAAAAAGCAGAGGCAAAAACAGAACAAGGATCAAACGGGCCGTAACATGCAGAACAAGTGCAGCATTTCGCTACGGTCGGCCAACCTCCCGGAACCATCTCTCTCCTTACCGGAAGTTCGCTTCCAGAACTTGGAACGGGACTAACCGTGACGTTCCCATGGCTACGGGGCGTGTAACAAAATTCCAGCCCAACCGAACCAAACATCGAAGACACAAAAAGCCAGTCTACAGTTCAGCCCCCAAAAATCAAGTGCTCTTAGGCTCATGACACACGAGCGGCGTTTCTGTTCGAACAAACACGGAGAACAGATCACAACACGCTCCGAAAAAAAAGAAGAGTAAATGCATGAAGTAGCTGCATGTCACACGAGAAACACGGAAAAACACCATATTCGCTGTTTGTTCGGACAACAAAACACTCCCGTGAGACATCGGCCTTAGGGACAGCGCGCAGTCTACCTCACGTTCGAGGTAGATTTTTCGGGCTGAAACATGAACCGAGACCGTGTTTGCGTAACTGTTATCTACCGCCAAGCGACGAATGCTTCGAACAAAGGCCCGGCCATTTGCATTGGGACGTGAACGAAATCTGTGCCATTTAGCAGAACGGGACACCGCTGGTGACATTTCCATGGACACGAGGTCGGTTTCCTCTCTTGCATTTGCTGTAAACTTCCGGCTGATTAGATTAAACATGGCTGTATTTACTGTGCCGGGCACTGAAATCCTGTCAGGTATGTTTTTGATCTTTTTTTTTTTCTCGGATCGCTTTCAAGATGGGAGTGAAATTTTGGCTATTTATTTTTCAAGTATGAGAAGGTTGTCACCACGGTGTACAAATATGTATACATACATGTATATATTTTTTCAATCTTCAGTGTGCGAGAGAGTTTTAGCTTATTTTTTAGCCTGAAGAGGCTGTTGCCACGCCGGAGAAATTAAGATATAATTTCTAGCTGACTTGTTTTTAGTCTGAAAAGTCTGTTGCCACGGCCGAGAAATAAACATTTATATTTTTTCTATTGCTGAAAATAAAACTGGTTTAGTAATCAGGCTTATGAAAGATATATATGAAAGATACAGCAACGCATATGCTCCTAGCTATAGGTTTCTTTAATTACTCAAGAAAGGATTGTTCACGCTGCAAAAAAACAAAACAAAACAAAAATGCAACAAGAACCACTACGGGGAAAAAAACCCTCAGAAAAAGTGCCACGGCAGGGCTTTGCTTTTGTTTCATTTTCCTATTTTACATAAGTCCTAAGCATGCTTGATGCTCACCTCGGAAGCAGGGCAGTGTCTTTTCTTCGCGCTTCCTGTGCTTCCTACCTCCATGGCAATCTCAGAAAAACTTCTGCTGTCTCCTTCAGACGCTGCCATTTTCTGATAGATTTTGGCTCGCTTTCATGTTCACGTGACTAGTCTAACCCACAACTGTCCAGCGGCTGAGGCACAAATGAAGAAGCTGACCGTATAGGTAAGCGTGGCAGCCCGAAAGGTGTGAAGCGAAAAAGTGCGTGATGGAATGCGTGCTCTCAATTACTATTTGTGTCATGGCCAGTTCAGGTGCTGATATGAGAAATTATTACACCCCTGGATGAGTCAGGTGATTTGTGCATACATCTTATGATGCATACTATCTTACCTATGCATTCGTAATATTTAGACATGACGTGGATGGTAATAAAGCTGTTGCAAGAGTGAATAAAAACTGTGCGAGTTGTCAACCACACAGACCACTCGACGCCAACGTAGGTACGAGTCCATTGTTTTGTAAGTGATCTTTTCCGGAACTTAAATTTTCATTTCATTTTATTTCATTTGATTTCATTTGTTTTATTTTATGATCATGTAGTAAGTTTATCGGAAAACAAAAGCGTGCAACGCGTGGAAGTTGCAGCTGCGGCTCTGTTTTGATATTCACCACGTTCTTTCATTTCCAAGAAGAAAACAAAAGACTGTGTTTTTCACGACAATCACGGCGTCAGCTCGTACTCCTCTTTAAAAAAAAAAAGGTTTCCTTTCGTGTTCACCGCCGCAAAAATATCATTCCTGGGACCAAACCTTGTCTGCACGACATCGACTCCATATTCGGCAAGCACCAGATTACGACAACCGTCAAAAGGATGCAGTCAGGTGTGGGAAACATTGTAGCGTTTAATCAATGCCTTGTCATTCCCGTGTCAGTCAGCGGGAAATTATGTCGCACAGTCCAATTCCCGCGTCTATAGGTTTTCACGTCATCCACGTAAGGGTAGCCGCTCGCAAACGGTGCAGAATTTATCTTGGTCATAGCCCGTTCTGGACTTCATCATAACCTATTAGTGTGCGGTCGGGTCGCAGTTCCGTGTCTAACATGAACCAGGAGAGGGTGGGTGGGTGTTTGGGGGTTTAACGTCCTTTTCCACCACATAAGGGTGATATCAAAGACGGGGCAACGAGAAAAAAAGGCCAGCACACATTTTTGGCCCCAGCCGGCGGGATTCGAACTCACGATCCGAGCACTGAGAGTCCAACGCTCTACCATTCGGCCACCCCGGCTCCCCTGAACCAGGAGAGACTGAACGGCTTTCATTTCATTTCATTTTTATTTCATTACCGTGCTTATTCCTTCTACCGTCATCTGGATTAATGGCCTAATCCACAGGTATGGTATTTGACTGGGCCCGCATGTGAAAGTCGAGATTAGGGATTTTAGCCCCGGGTTAAAGTCTAACCTCGAACTAAACTAGCTCTAGGGTTAAATTTTCTGTTTTTCAGGAAGCGGGTCCATTCCACCATGGTGCGTAAGCCGCTATAGAAGGATTTATTTCTTCCTTTCTTGGCTTCCTTTCTTCACTCCCTTTCTTCGCTTCCAATCTTCGCTTCCTTTCTTCGCTTCCTGTTTCTATTCAATTTTGTTTTGGTGTTTTTGTCCTAGTCTGGCTTAGGCCCGTAGCCGTGGGTTAAATTAACCTCGAGTTTTACATGCGGGCCCTGGTCTCGACTGCGTGCTGGCGTTTCACGCAAGGAAATCAAGGTTTTCAGTTTAAAATAAGAAATGACTTACACAATGATCGGCTTACATCAGAAGGTCACAAATAAGATAAAACGTCAAGAGGAAAACCGAAGAAAAAGAAAAGAAAAGAAAAGAAACTCCAAAACGAAACAAAAGAAAAAAATCGATTTGATGTTGGAATTGTTTCAAATATCGATTAATTATTTTGACGTTGTATAAACGGGAGGTTTATTTTGTTCAACCACGAATTTCAGCAGTCAGGACTGTCAGGCAGTTGAGTTTATTCTGAAGTGAATGCGATAAATATACTCTCTCTGGCTTGCTTCTTCGATTTCTTTCGCAAACCATACAATTCAAACAAACGAATACAGAATGTGCACACATAACACTGCCTCCTCAGTAGCCAGAAACAAATCTTAACAAATTTAAAATCCATATATTCACAATCAGTCAATATAATTATATCATTATTATCCAAAAAAGGGGAAATTGTCTGTGGCGACTATAAGAATCTAGAAAGCAAGCAAATATACACAACATAAAATGTACAAGAATGTAATGAAATACATACAAATAATATAGACTGCAGCTAAAAACTACTACAAAACTATTACCTAAAATAATTCTTAAAAAGACTTTAAAAACAGTTGAGTGATACTGCACATTCCTAAACCAAATTCATAAAAATAAATAAATAATAAAATTAAAATTCATAAGCCAAATTATTTATATGAATTATAAATATTCATAAGCCTCCTGTTTCCACTCACCTCCTGGCTATAGGTTTTCTGGAAGGCCAGGCGCCTCTTGGTTGCTGCCTCTATTTCCGTAGACATGATGACGTCAGCGACGAGTCAAACTATCGGAGCAAGATATCGAAAACTTTTAGAAGTAGTTGCACCAGCAGCCGCTCCTTGTCTTCAGCTGTCAGACCAAGAGACAAGATCTGGAAAGAAGTGACAGGAGACGTATTTTGAGTGAAAGCGGTGCCGTCGCTGTGTTGTTGCAAGGATGAAAGGATGGGTTGGACGCGGGTCGAACGTTGTAGTTGGGGATTGTCACAGCGGTCCGAAACTTGCCCACGATGGCTATCAGGACGTAGTGTTGACAGAGCAATAGAGAACCAACCGAGCACGGGACGCTGGCTAAATACCCGATGGAGCCTGGGTGGACGGTGGGGGTGGAGGGAGGGAGGGGTGGTGGTGGTGGTTGGATAGCCATGGGTGGAGGTGGGGTAGGGTGGGGTGGGGTGGCGGTTGGAGGGCCAATTCTTCTACCATCAAAGATTGATTTGATGCGTACGTGTGCAGTGCTTAGGGGGCGGGGGGGGGGGGGGGGGAGGAGAACTGGAGGTAGTAACTGCAGTGACTATGATGACGTTGAACAGACAGCAAAAGGTGGGAGTGGTGGTGATAAAGAGGGGGGGGGGGGGGCTGATTATTGGCAGGACCAGCTTTGATTTGCCGCCCACGTTCAAGAGATTGAAGTTCATTGACAAAGTCTATTTGCTTGTCATCACGCAGGGGAGCGCGCGCTCGCGTGCCCGCGCGTGCGATGGGCGTCACCCTTGGTGACTGAAGGTATGTAACGCGAGACAGACTACAGGCCACAGTTCCTACGCTGCCAGGAATCAGTCAGCACAAGCGTCAAAGACGACGCAACCGCTGCTGCAGCGGACAGCTCCCCCCCCCCCTCCGTACCACGTTCACGATGAATAACATGACACTGAAATCACTCCGCTGCGCCGCCTTTTGATGAATAATTAATGTCATCAATTTCCTTCTGCCATCCTTGCGTGCTGTAGCGAAATGTTGTCTTGTTTTGGTTTTTTAATGTTTACAGTTGACTTTACATTTACTGACATCAGACGTCAAGGACCATTGGCAAACAAACAATAAACAAAATCACCCCCCTCCCACCCCCAACAAAACCAAACAAACAACAACTATGAAAGAACCACAATAAAAACAAAAACCAAACCAAACCACACACACACACACACACACACACACACACACACACACACACACACACACACACACACATGTACTAAGTGAATTTGCAGTGATGTAATGCCTCATTATGCCTCAATGCCTGCATGTTAAGGGGTATGTAAAGGGAAAGTGTCAGTCTTCCACGAGCATTTCGCCATTTTTTTTTATTTTTTATTTTTGGTGTGAAAAACGTGCTGTGGTGGGTGTTCTGGGGAGTTAATTTTCATTGAACTTCAAGGGAGGCCACTCTCATACGGTTTATACGGAGCGCTGGAACTGTGCTTCACAGTCCTTTAATTGTACGCATGGACGGTCTGCCAAAGACTTAGGTGAAGCTCCAGATGCAGCACACTGACATGATGGCCACGCTGACGAAAGATCAGACGTGCGGAGCTGCAAGGTCGAGTGTTGTATACATTTGTCAGCAGCTACTGCATTATGACATCGATCAGCTGAACACAAGCCTGTCTGCATGTGATTACGAAAGTTTACTTCCTCTTCGCGAAGTTCTAGTTTCGAAACTACAGCTTTAACTACTCCTTATCGAGTCCCAAGAGCATTTTCCGTCGCAGAAACACATCGCCTCACCCATTAGCCCTGTTGAAAAGTACGAGCCAGAACTGTAGCAATGGCCGTGAATCGCGTCTTTTGCTCGGCTCCTGATGAAAGCGAAATGCCTTATATGAACGCATTTGAAGTGCCAAGGAATGTAAGCGTGTTCTGCTCTCACCGGAGAGAAGTTCTGCCCCGAAGGCCACTTTAAATAGATGATTATGTAAAAGGAAAACACTTGAGTTTCGTAATCCTACCAGCTGAGAGGTCAACTCTTTAGATTGTAAACAGTCCTCTGGGTAAAAATCGTTACTCTTGCGGCCGAATCAATGGACTTTTTAGCCCATGCGCAGGCTTGCCTGCGCTCATGCCGTCACTTCCGGTGCCAGAGCGGAAGTGAAATGTCGGCAAGCGATTTCTGCGTTCACAGGGCCTGATTTCGGTTGTATAAAAGAAGCCTGTCCCACTTGGCCTTGGGGGGGGGGGGGGGGTTCCTTTTGCTGCTAATGTTCCAAGCTCTGTATAGGGTAAATCTGAATGGTGCTGATCGATGATTCGTCGCACAGATTGTGCGTACTCTGTGACTTAAACGCTCACATACTGAGATTACTAGACTTACTTGCCCACGTAGTGTAGTGGTTAGCACTTCGGGCCATGGACCGGGAGACCCGGGTTCGTGTCCCAGCCGAGACAAGCGGGATTTTTCCTACCTAGGTCGGCTCCTACCCAGAGCGGGTGTGCTATGGGCCCAGTGGGGAGGCTGTTGCCACACAGCCGAGATTCACCACTTCACGGGTGCTACTTTGGAGGTGCTTCCCTTGGTATGACACGTCTTACGATATGGCTGATTACACGGTCGGCACCGCAGGTGCCGTAGTTCCAGGGCCTTGTTAAGGCTGGAATATTCATGATAGGAAGCGTGGAATGCGGCCCTGTCCCGCAGTCCCAAACCACACGGACCTCCATAGCACCATCTTACCATCATCCTCATGTCCGTCATCGTGCATAATAAAAAATAAAATAAAAAACTGCCTAAGCTTTCGAGCCCTCTGTGGATTCTTCCCATGACCTGGGAGGAACACCACTGGAACAGGCAATGAGTTGGGGCAGCCAAAAAAAAAAAAAAAACCCAAAAAACTAGACTTCACAAAACCCAGCTTATGGTTTGGATGCGCTGGCGAGTCAGCCTGTTCGTTAGGAATAGTATATATTAATGGTTAGCCGAACTCTTAAAGTGATGCAGTGCCGTCTACAGGCTGTGCAACCCGGTGAAAATTCAAACTCTCCTAGTCAGTGGTTAACCGTGCCGCAACACCAGCTCTGTCCTTCTGATAATTATTCGCGTCGCGTGTACCATTCTTTTACCACAGTGCCAGCCTGAACCCCAGTCACGTGGCTATAGAGTTGAAGGGCATACTCAAAAGTATCATTGGCGTGGTTCACGAGTTATGCCAACCTTTGAGATGCTGTCATTAGCCAGATTTAGTAGGACTTCGTAAAGAGGGCTTCGCTGAGCAGCGTAACCCATTTACATGTAAATTAGGCTCACACGGCAGAGGCCGCGAGCTGCTAACGCGCTGCGATTGGCTAATGGCACCCGTTACGTGCCTAATTTACATGCAAATGGGTTACGCTGCTCAACGAAGTCCTCCATACGAAATCCTACTAAGTCTCACTGTTGTCCATGTGTCTGAGTGGTACGATGTCAGACGCTGCCAGCAGAGCTTAGAGCGATTTGTGAGCTTAGAATTGTCGGGATGTGGCTCTTTAAATTCACTTGCCCACCGGGCATAGGCCGCGAACTTTTTCATAACCCACCAGCTAGATGCCTACTCGCTTGTGTCTAATCAATGCTGGAAATATATTGGCCGTTTATGAAAAATACGTTTTGTAACCAAGCAGGTGTTTATCTAACGATCTATTTAAGGGCCTTATAATAATAATAATAATAATAATAATAATAATAATAATAATAATCGCCTTATAATTAAGCGGGCTAATCCGCCGAACAGCCGGCCTTTCATACGTCATTTGAAGACCGGAAATGAGTCACGGCGAGCTGGAAGTCTTTTGTGCCCAGTTTGGTCATCACCCTCCGCGGATGTAGTGAATGGTTATGTATCATCGCTGGAACTTTCTTTGATCAGTCTGGCAGTGTGTGCGCTGTACTGTGCCCGCAGGGAATCATTTGATAATGATAATGTTTTAGGATAAAGGTGGCATGCTGTATATTACTCTAGTTCGTGTTTCCGAAAAGAACGTAAAAAGTGTTCAACATTTTCTCATCGCATAGCCTCTCAAGATACCTGCTTTAACTCTGTGTGTGTGTGTGTGTGTGTGTGTGTGTGTGTGTGTGTGTGTGTGTGTGTGTGTGTGTAGACACTGGAAAGGCATAATCATCATCATTATTATTATAATTTTTGTTTTTAGCATATGATCACATATGATCGTGTACAAACTCTGATTACCTCAGAGAAGGTCTCAACCTGTGTACGAAATCTGCGATCATCATCATCATCATCATCATCATCATTATCATCATCATTTTCTAAATTGAAGCTCTTGGCTCTTTACAAAGGAACCACAATGTCTCTGTACACATATGAGTATTTACCATCCGTAAACAGACTCTCGTGATACATGACCTTTCACTTGTGACAATTGAAATAGTGTTACCTGAGGAGGACTGGATCCCAACAAGAACGTTTTGTTTGGTCGTTTGAGGCATGAGGTCCGTGACTGGTCAGCGTAAGGACTCGTGCAGCCTCTGATCCACGAACCATTGAACTGCAGGCACACACGTCACGTTTGGAGAAGAAAAGAGGCGGTTCCAGACAAACGAAGACACAAGTGTTTGGAGTCCAAAAGCACACAACCACGTAAAAACCTACTACGAAGGTCCGATTCGGGATTTCTGTCAGGAAAGCTGGTATCGTCGCCAGTCACGCATTTCAGCGGCAAGGAAAGCAGTCCGTCTGGTTTTCTCGTTATTGTTGAAGCTGCAGTCTCTCATTGTCGGCAGCGTCACGCGAATTCAAGCCTGTTGATGAAGTTTCTTGCGCACCGAAGTTGTCTTTTGATTTGCTGAGCATCGGCTGTACTGGGAGGTTTTCAGGCATTTCTAGCAGAATGACAAAATCGCAGATGATACTAAGTTGGTTTCAGTTTGGTGTAAGAAAGAGCTAAGGAACTGAGTCGGTAATGGTGTGTGTGTGTGTGTGTGTGTGTGTGTGTGTGTGTGTGTGTGTGTGTGTGTGTGTGTGTGTGTGTGTGTGTGTTTTCAACATCTCGAACGAAAATGGAAAAAGATACAGACTGTAGAGATAGAACTTGTGTCGAATCCATGAGTCTTAAAAATACGAACTTTAAGTCTGACTGACAGTCCTGTGCCTCCAATCTCTGTCCGAGTCTGTTCGTGGTATACAAACACAAACAGGTACCGACTTCTGTCCGGTTCGTGACTCTTAGAAATACGATCTAAAACTGAAAATCTGGCTGCCCGTCCAGTGCGTCCATTCTCTGTCCGAGCCTGTTCGCGGTATAAAAGAAACAGACACAGACTGTGTAGATAGAACTTGTGTCAATCTGTGAGCCCTAAAAATACGATCTGAAACTCTGACTGACACTCCTGTGCATCAGGTCTTTGTCCGAGTCTGTGCGCAGTACAAAAAGAACCGGATTCCCTTCCCCCAAACCTGGCCTTTTTATGCCGTCCCTCCACGGGGCTGGGGAAAATCGGAATGATTGGGTAAAGTTGTCGGAGTGCATTTGGTGCGTGTGTATGTATAACTTTGTCACACCCTTACGCCCACAAATCAGGGAAACGTTTGCGAAGAAGTGACAGAGGTTGTTGTCTCTTCATGCCTTGCTTCGCAATGGCTATCAGATTATATGTCGTATGTACTCATCACATCCCCCCCCCCCCAAAAAAAAAAAAAGACAAAAAAGAAATAAAAAGTAGTAAAATGAAATCAGAGAGGGTTAGTAGGAGTCCACAATAAAAAAAATCTTATTATGCCAACCATTTGTTTTTAAAGAGACGATAACATGACATTTTTAAAATATATACATAATATATCACACTCGAAAGCAAGGAATCGCGTATCATGCAGAGTCGTGACTTTTTTTATATTTTTTTAATTTTTTTTTTTTTAGCTTTATTTCTCTCAGTCATGATCTGTATTCGCCGCTATGAAGTGAAAATACAACTGACGGACAATGTGCACTTCAAACTAAGACAAAATTGCACCCCCCCCCCTACCCCCCACGCCCCCCCCCCCCCCTCACCCCGGAAGAAAAGAGCAGAAGAACGGTCTACCAAATTCAACCGAGGATTGAGGCTAAAGAATGTTGGCTGCACATGCCGGTTGGTTTGAAGTATAACATGTTTTTTCTTGATTTTTTGTTTTGTTTTTCCACCATGCTGACTGAACTTAAAAGACGAGGGTAACTAACAAAGAATTCTGTACAAGTTTTGGCAGTGTTATGGGACGAACCCGCAAAGGTTCGATTTCAATTTTGAACGTTGCTGTAAAACTAGGACAGAAACAAAGACATGATGAAACTAAAAAGGCAACAACATTTCAACTAATCTCGTGAGGCTTTTCCGACAGATGTTTCATCACCCTATGTGGTGGAAAAGGACGTTAAACCCCCAAACACCCACCCCACTCATCCCTGACAGATGTTTCTCACAATAATAATAATAATAATAATAATAATGAGGATTTGTCTGGCGCCCAACCTCCTGCTGGAGCTCTGGGCGCCTCACAATAGTAGGTGGAGATACAGTACATACATATATATGAAATACGTCACATTACATACAGTTACACATGATATACACGTCACATACACGTTACATACGCACAGCTATGATACATCCTGACACGACAGCCTAAAATGACAATGATGATAGCAGTGATGATAAAGAAGTTAGTCTGTATAATACTGCCGGAAGAAATAGACTTTAAAGCGACTTTAAAAGAGTCCGTTGACTCTGCATGGCGAACATGGGCAGGCAGGCTGTTCCAAATGACTGGACCGTGGTAGAGCAATGCTCGCTGACCTAGTGTTTTCAACACTCTTGGCAAGTTCGAAGGCCCATACAAACATAATGCAGATAAGGCGTAAGGAAGGTCAGTCTCGATTCTCTCTGTTTTGAACGTTCACATTTAACACGGGTGCGAAAACTAGCTTTACAGTGCAATAAACCGACCTCTTCTATCCGTGCGGACTTGAATCTAAACTGCCTGGCAAATGTATGACAGCCACACTGTCTCGGACATGCCTCTCCCTTCGCCTTCTGTTAGGACGCCTTCTGCTCAGTGCCAAGCTTGAGAGGCTGTCTCTGTGCAGGTGCCCAAAGGCGCAATACTGGACACAACCAGAACAGCTTAGAACGGTCTGTGAGCCTCGCAATCTGCGCCGCAAAACTAACTGCTCAGATTTTTTTTCCCCCGCCACACAACTCCACTTCTTGGTCATAAAACTCTGAACCATGATGGCCGCAAGATGTCGCCTTGCGAGAGGTCCGGAAGGGGTGTCGTCAGATGGCGTTAGTGCGGCAATTCTCCTGGCTCGTCACAAGCTGAATGGCCGTAATGGGGCTGAGCGGTGCTCACATCACGCTCTCTCACGACACGGCGTAGGCTGCAGGGATGGTTCTGCCCGTCTCTGGGGCATGTTGTTCTTCCTTAGACTATAGTACCGAGCCTGCAGGTTCTGAATGTAATAGTGGTGGGTGTGGGTGGTACCCTGGCGTTGAGCGGATGCTCTTTCTTGGCTCCTAGGTCATGTTGTCCTGCCTTATTAGACTACAGTACAAAGGCCGCATTTTCTGAATGAAGCAGAAGTCAGTGTGGGACTGGTTGTACATTGGCGTTTGATGGGATGTCCGTTTCTGGTCTCCTCAGGCATGTTGCACATCCTTAGACTATACAGAGGCTGCTTGTCACAGTTCTGAATGAAATAGTAGTCGGTGTGAGACTGGTGGTACCTTGGTGTTGGTCGGTTAACCTTTGACTTATTGAGCTCTCTCGTGTTACTGTTTGACGGCGATTTGCACATTTGTATCCGTACGTCAATAAAATATTTGAACCATCGGTTGCCCTTATCTTGTCTTGGGGAGCCGGGATAGCCGAATGACAGAGTGTTGGACTCTCAGTGCTCGGGTCATGAGTTCGAATCCTCGCTGGGGACAAATATTTGTACTGGCCTTTTTCTCGTTGCCCCGTTTCTGATATCATCCTTAAATGGTGGAAAAGAACGTTAAACTCCCACCCCAACACTTATCCTGTCTCCTTGGACATGTTGTTCTTTCTTAGATTATACAAAGGCTGCAGGTTCTGAATGAAATAGTAGTCTGTGTGAGGCTGGTGGTATCTCGGTGTTGATCGGCTGTCCTTTTCCTATCCGGCTTCTTGGGCCAGACTACCCGGAGAGAACCCCTCGACGATCTGCCCGAATGAATGATGCCACCTACGAGAAGGAAAAAATTCTTTGCGCCGAGTGGGACTCGAACCTGACCTCTCGCATTGGTGACGAAGTCTGTGAACCACTAGACCACCGACAGCCCCGGATATCATCTTGAACCGGACTGATGCTGATCGGATACCCATTCTCGGCTCGAGTCGCGCTCTGCCATCATCTGCAAAAAGGGCGCAAGCGCCTATCAAAACGATGGCACATAGGCCCTTTTTTTCAAATGACAGTAGCACGAGCTCAAAGAAGCTGGTCGCGATAGCTCAGTTGTCAGCGTGTTGTAACCTTCAAGAAGTTTTTACCTACATGTTTGCTGTGTGCTTATTTTGTGCGTGGAGAGACCGATTAAACGGATGCTCGACACAGACTCAATTTTTGGCGAGATGTGACTCTTCCACTTTTCGAAGATGAGTCAGAACCAGGTACCACTGAGCCATCACACACACACACACACACACACACACACTTTGGGATGCACATGTATATGATTTCTGGCCTCGTTTCCATCTCATCCAATCGCAGCCTCAATCCCATGAGAATCGCAAACCGGTTTGTTTGCATAATGGAAGTCGGCGCGTGCCCAGTTTGTGAATCGCGATCGGGAGATCGGTAAGCAAACACACGCGCATTATACTCCCCTGCGGCTGGTTTGATTATGAGGGAGAAAAAAAAAAGCGGCCATAGAAAACCTAACAGCTTTCTGGTTGTCAGGCCTGCGGTGCATGGTTAGTGAGCTATGAAAAATGATTGAAGGAAAGCAGCCTGGGTACCCATGGGTACGGGGCAGGGTGTTGGTGCCACAAATACCCCGGCACCCATTGCTGGCAGGCTGAATTTGATTCTGATTACTAACGACATGTGTGCAGACTGCGGTGCTTCTGATTAATTTGACACACACACACACACACACACACACACACACACACACACACACACACACACACACACACACACACACACAGAGGGAGAGACGCTGAACGATGCAATCTCCGACAGGCATCAACAGAGAGAGAGAGAGAGAGAGAGAGAGAGAGAGAGATAACAATGACAATGACAATGACAATGACAATGATTCTTTATTTATCAACGGTTAAAGCTTTAACACAAAGGTCAGTTTTCGAACTTGCCGTTGCTACAGCTACTACATAACTATAAAGAACAGCTACACTACACAAAAAGAAGAGAGAGAGAGAGAGAGAGAGAGAGAGAGAGAGAGAGAGAGAGAGAGAGAGAGAGAGAGAGAGAGAGCAAACGCAAACGCAAACGCAAACGGACCGTGCAGTTGACAACCACGCTTGAAGTATTCGTCTTTTCAAAGTTATTCATACTGATGGCATCGATGCCCACGTCTGGGGGAATGGGCTCATTTGAACCTGCTCTACAAAACTGCACGTTCTCTCTGCCATTCATAGCGGTGTAATGACTGTAAAACGAGTCTGGTCAATTAGTTTGTGTACTATTCTCTAAAACTGGCCCAGCGAGGGGGGGATTGGCCTGGAGGTTTAGGCGCCCACCTGAGGATCCTGAGTAATCAGGTGCGAATCGCTTGGTGGGCAGGAATTATGTTTTGGGATTTTTCCACTACTGGATTGAGTCAAAATTTACGTGCAGGCTCGTTCACGTTGCCTGTCTTGCCTTCGTGTACACATGCACGCGCAGACGTCAGGTGTACTCGCTGTCCCATCCGAGAGTGCCCGTGAAATGGAAAGCTAAAACACCTTCCATGCAGGAAAAAAGAGAAACATGTGACGTTGCCCCCCCCCCCCCCAAAAAAAAAAAAAAAAAAAAAATTAAAAAAAAAGATTCCCCTCCCTTTGGTAAAGGCGCCAAAAATACACCAGACCAGCTCCTTCAGCAACAACAAGTCAAAGAATACACAGTATGCAGCCGCCATCACTGACATTCTTCACACGAAAGTTACAGCGTTCCTGTACAAGGTATCGCTCCAGGATTATCCATTGGCATCCTAATTATTACTCGCATACGCTTCACCACGCGTGTAGGAAGTTTGTTCCCATAGCCTTCACATTGTGAATGTAGACTGACATCAAAGTCACTTACAACACTCTACAATAGACGACTCCACTCTTGACAGTCAAAAGGGGCGAGCCCCCAGAATTAAGCCAATCGCGTGCCGGGGCATAATGAGCACAACACAAGGCATGGTCTGGCAAACTACCTCGCCAGACACTACAAAGAGGGAAGCACGTGAAGTTCGATATGACTGAACGTGGAAAGAAAGCCCGTTGTTGTCATTTGAGAAAAATGACCATTACGTCAATCGCTCATCACTCCTTTTTCCATAAAATGACGTCACGGACTTACTGTGTTTTGCCAATACACGGCAGAGTAAAAGGGCGGGGCGTTGGCCTCGGGGCTTGCCGAGTAGAGTCGTCTATTGTGGAGCGTTACATTTCGTACACATGAACTCCTTTGTTAAATTGGCCTGTTTTAATGTTGTTTCCATAGTAATGGAAACAACATCATAGGACGGGTTAAATTTTCCACGTTCATAGGCAAACATCTGCGTTACAAACGCACGTCACTGATGATCTCCCACAGAGACGATTTTGCAAGTGTAACTCTGACAATGACGTAAGAAAACGTGCGTCATCTCCGAAAATACTCAACCGACTGGCTTCAAGTTTGGGCTCTCCAAATATATCAAGATCTTTAGAGCGACCGACCTAGCTGTAATTGCTTTGGTAATTTGGGAGTTATCGCCCTTTTGAGAAAAGTTGGTTGTTTGGCGTTTACAGGCTTCATATTTATTTAGACCACTCCGTTTCTGGAGGGTAGATAGCTTGAATACTTATTCTGAACAGAGTCATATTTTGGAGGTAGTCGCTTTTATAGTTTTGATGTAAACCGTACCTCAGTTTACATCGCAGGTGAACCCAGTTTAGATGCCTGTATATCCGAAAATACTCAATCGATTGACTTCAAATATAGGGTGTCTCAATGAATCAAGATCTTTGAATAGAAGGCCCGATCCAGGTTTGATTTGCACATATGGTTTGTGAGTTATCGCCCTTTTCAGAAAAGTTGGTTGTCTGGCGTTTACAGGCGTAATATTTATTTAAATCACTCTGGTTTGGGGGAAATAGGTAGCATGAATACGGACTCTAAACAGAGTGAATTTTGGAGGCGGTCGCTTCTATAATTTTGACGTAAACGATACCTCATGACAGTGCTGGTGAACCCATTTCAGATCTTAAACTCGCTCATACTACATAATGTGTCTCTGGTGTCATAAAAAAAATACAACAATTCAGAAAAAATTCACTGCAGTCGTAATCGTCAGTTGAAAATTTGTACTCCAAGCACATTTCCTTCACAAGCCACACGCTCCACAAACATCGAAGAAAGAAAAAAAGTATGCGTGTGTGTGTGTGTGTGTGTGTGTGTGTGTGTGTGTGTGTGTGTGTGTGTGTGTGTGTGTTAAAGAGAACAGAGTTAGCTCCTGTGCATTCACTCAACAAGGATTTCCAAGTAGGCGTGTGAGGTTGGGTCACACTCGGCAGATTGTGGCTGAGGTTCTGGTGAGTTTAGTCCTCTGTAGATGGCTTGCTCCCATTGTCTTCTGGGAAGGGGTCGCTCATAAGTCCTCATTGCTGAAACATCGAGAGAAATGGATGACACTTGTTAAAAAAGGAGTGATGTTCAGGGATGTACGTGCCATTTGAGGATCTGGGGAAGTTAATGAAACGAGTGTCATGTACTCGATGGGCTATTGTGACTAGAAGTTAGTGGGCCAGGCTGTAGTAACTAGGAAATATGACTACTGAACTCTACCTCTCGCGCCTCTCTAACACAGACACAGACACAGACACACACACACACACACACACACACACACACACACACACACACACACACACACACACACACACACATGAGATTTGGTCACACTCGGCAGATTGTGGCTGAGGTTCCGGTGAGTTAAGTCCTCTGTAGATAGCATTCTCCCGTTGCCTTCTGGGAAGGGGTCGGTCATAAGTCCTCATTGCTGAAACATCGAGGAAAATGGCTGACACTTGTTAAAAAAGGAGTGATGTTCAGGGATACTTATTTACGTGCCATTTGAGGACCTGAGGAAGTTAATGAAACGAGTGTCATGTACTCGATGGGCTATTGTGACTAGAAGTTAGTGGGCCAGGCTGTAGTAACTAGGAAATATGACTGCTGAACTCTACCTCTCGCGACTCTCTAAAACACACACACACACACACACGCACACACACACACACACACACACACACACGCACACACACACACACACACACACACGCGCGCGCACGCGCGCGCGCGCGATGACCGGGTATAACTAAGCGCGATACTTTTCTTGCAGGAAAAATCTGAGAAAACAATCACCAACAACATCATCAACAACTCTAAACAAACAAAAGAACCAAACAAGAAACAAACAGACAAACAAACAAGCAAAAACAACAAATAAAAACCGAACAAAAACGAACGTACAAACAAGCACACAAACAAACGAACAAACAAAACTGTAACAAACACATTACTGATACCATGATAATTCAGAAGCAACACATCGGCAACACCACCACCACCATACCCGTTTTGTTCTTGATGAAGATGCCGAGAAGAACGAGAAAAACGCCGGCGATGACGCTGGCGATACCTACAACGATAGCGATGGCGGCAGTCGTTGAAGCTGAAGATTCGTCCTTCTCTGCCCTGTCCTCAGCAGACGGCCTAATTTCATCAACCGAGTGGATATTATCTCCTGGATGGCTGTTGGCATTGCTGGGGTTTCTTGTGACGTTAGCAGCCTTTCTGGCAGAGTCGTGGTCCGCTTTGCCTGGACCAGCAATATACAGTCAAAAGCAAAATAAACCAGACGCTTTTGTTTTTGGCTCTCTACGCAAGGAAGCTAAAAGGTCACAATGTTACACAGAATAAGCCCCAAGACGCCAAAGAAGGGTATAGCAAGCGAAACTTTCCTACATAACTCGGTTACGTGATACACTACTCCAAATTTTGCAACAGTCCGGCTGCGGCTGGATGGGGTTTCCAGCAGAATTCAAAGAGATTAGAAATTACTTTTTGTGTGGCCATTAAAGTAATTTACTTGCCACTCCAAAAAAAAAGTTTGGATTTATTTCATAATCTTTGAACATTATGCTTGGCTAAATTTGAACGCCATAGTACTCGATAAACGATAAACACAAAGCAAATGCGATCGAAATTGAATGAAAACCTCAGGCAGGCACGCACGCACACGCCCCCGCCCCCTCTTCCCCCACCTTTACTGTTGTCTTCATTGCCAGCTAAGGAATTTTCCTTCCTACCTCTATGTCTATCCCTAACCAGCCCATTCGCCTGTCTCTTTCTTTTTAAAACCTACCAAATTTAGCCGCTCTGTCCTTTTTCTCATCTCTCAGCTGATTTCTTAGTCCGGCCCTTTCATCTATATTTCTTCTTTTTAAACCCTCACTCACGTCTGCACTACCAGTGGTTAGGAATAAGTGATGTTGGGCATATGCTGCGATCTGGTTTATTGCGCCTAGGAGATGATAAGTTGCAATATTTGCTGTATATGCGTTTAGTATTTATCTTTGTTTTACCTAGTTGTAATTGTTACTTGTTTTCTACGCTTTTTTGTAACCGGGAGTTCGAAAAATTAGCATGAAGGTGCAGCGTCTCCTGCATGTCCTAGGTTTATATTGCCCCATAGACCAGTTTGCATCCTTTGTCCAACGTTACATTTTTTTCATGTTGTGCAGGCACTGTGTGTCCTTGTGGCTTGCGTGGCTTTAAGCCCTAAAATCTCACTCACTCACCCCCACCTTTACGCTGGTCGCGAACAAGGATGGAAAACGCCCCGTTCGTTTCCTTCCTCATTCCGCCTCCACCCAAATCCCGAGTGAGCTTCAGTCTGATTTCCTTCCCTGATGAACACCAAGCTGAACCGGGTCCTGCGCACGTATACACCTGGCAGAGACGAATAGATGGAGGCAAACAGAATACAGACAGTTTAAACTCTATGTACAATTGTCCTTGTAGAATACTCGCTATGTAACACCGCTTCGGATATTTGAGGTTCTAAGAACAATGCCCCGTTCCAGTCAAATTCACATGTTGTAATTGTTGTTATTCATCTTGGATCATTTTACTTCAATCCGATTTACATAGATATGGCGAGAAAAACGCCAGCACAAATATTTGGCCTTGTCTGTGAATCGAAACCAAAAACTTAACAACAACAACGACAACAAAACAAAACCCAAAAATGTACATGAGTGGGGGTACTTCCGCCTACCCGAAGGACGGTCTGCTGTCGATGTCGTCACTTGGAGAGTATATAACGTGGCCTAGATGCCAAACGGGGTAACCTCACTCACGTCTGCACTACCAGTGGTTAGGAATAAGTGATGTTGGGCATATGCTGCGAACTGGTTTATTGCGACTAGGAGATGATAAGTTGCAATATTTGCTGTATATGCGCTTAGTATTTATCTTTGTTTTACCTAGTTGTAATTGTTGTTGGTTTTCTACGCTTTTTTGTAACCGGGAGTTCGAGAAACTAGCATGAAGGTGCAGCGTCTCCTGCATGTCCTAGGTTTATTTTGCCCCGTAGACCAGTTTGCATCCTTTGTCCAACGTTACATTTTTGTTTTTGTTTTTCATGTAGTGAAGGCACACTCAGCCGCGAATTAGTCTTTGTGGCTTGCGCGGCTTTAAGCCCTAAAAACTCACTCACTCACTCACTCACTCACTCACCCCAAACGGGGTAATGTTAGCACACAGAAAGAAACCTCTTACAAACGAGGGCACGGGAGGTCCACGCTGGCCAAGCTCGTCCACCTCCAGTGTGTAGTTCAGAGCACAGGATGGTTTCTCCGCCATCAAGGGCTCTACGCACACGCTTCTGTTCTCTTCAGCTCTTGAAGAAGCGAAGGTCAGGACACACTGGTGAAACACTGTGCTCCTGACCTTCCTATGGGGGTCAAGGTTGGACACGGTGACCTTGCTGTTGTCCAGCTCCAAATGGCTGCCGCAATACGGGAGCGAATCCATGTACACTGTGAAGAAATACACAAGGAATATTTCAGGTGGACTGGGTAGCGCTGTACCGCGGCGACGCGCTTCAACCGGGGGGGGTGGTGGTTGGGGGTTTAACGTCCTTTTCCACCACACACGGGTGATATCAAAGGCGGGGCAACGATGATAAAAGCCAGCACAAATATTTGGCCCCTGCCGGGATTCGAACTCACGACCCGAGAATTGGAAGTCCAACGCTCTACCATTCGGCCACCCCGGCTCTCCTTCCACCGGGGGAACTACCCTGATTTTCCCAAATGGGACAATAAAGGAACACGTGCGTATAAAGTGCTAAAAGGCTAAACGGAGTGGTTTGTAAGAGAACATTCCCAGAACACAGTTGTTTACATTTCCCCGGCCTAAACCCTTGCAATACTGCATAAGTGCTGTCTTCAAATTGAATGACAGATGCATGGGGCGGTTGGTGGTCTAGTGGTTAAGAGACTTGTCACCAATGCGAGAGGTCAGGGGTTCGAGTCCCACTCGGGGCCAAGAATGTTTCCTTCTCGTGTGTGGCACCGTTCATTCGGGGTGATCGTCGGGGGTTGTCTCCGGGTACTACGGCTTCCTCCTTCTCTGCTTTGGAAATGTTCAGCCCACAACATTTGGAAAATAAATGCAATTCTAAATTCCGAAATTTAAATAGCTGAGCTGACCCTTCGCACCACGTGTGATTGTAATGTGTTTTTATGTCCAGTGTGTGAGAGAATGCGTGTCATTCACGTGAGCGTGCGTGTTGGGTTCAGTTCGCGGCGCTTTGTGCCGATTCACGAAACTGGGTAAAGCGCCTATACAATACTCAATATTATTATTATTATGCATTGAGAAGACACGCTGCCGCAACAGCATTTAGAGAAGACTCATCACCAGCGTTTAAAAAAATCAAAATATCACAGGATTCAAAGACTTTTTCCAAGTTCTGTCACTGATACGCTTTATATCCAGTCGTGAAAAATGCTGAGTCACCTGTTCTGTGCTTACTGCTTATGTGATAGACCAGCAGATCGACGTCCATGGTTTGCATGTGTGCCTTGTTTCCCATTCTTGTCAGGCCCACTGTCAGAAATCCGCCGCCTGTGCACCATTCCGCCCCCATCAGGCCTCGGTCACAGTCAGCCGTCTGTGCAGAACGTTTGGACATGAATGGGGATGAAGCTGGGCAACACATGCAAAAAATGACACACATTCCCACGCAAGTACATTGTATTAAGTATCGTGTCTACCCATGTGTACAGTGTAGTGTGGTGTGGTGTGGTGTGTGTGTGTGTGTGTGTGTGTGTGTGTGTGTGTGTGTTGCTACAGACTGTTCCTTCTCCGGCTTTCCTCTCTCCACGAACTCTGGACAATAGGTGGGAGGTACTGCAGAAAAAACAAAACAAACAAACCCCCCCCCCCCCCCCAAAAAAAAAAACAAACAAACAAAAAAAACACAAAAAAAACACAACAACAACAACAACAAAACAAACAAACAAACAAACAAACAGCAAGAAACAAAACAAAACAAACACACAAAACACAACAACAACAACAAACATAAAAAACCCAAAACAACAACAACAAATCTGTCATATTTCTATCCCTCTTACCTTGTTGGGTGCTATCTTGCCGTCGTTTTGAGGCGTCCCATCATACAATGCGAGTCGGAAGTGACACGAGTCAAAGGTCAAATGCCGCTGCATCACACACAGACGACCCATTGTTCGGGATGACCGGAACACCAGATGACATTGACGGAATGTGGCAGTACCTGATCTGGACTCGGGCCGCTCTATCTGAACGTTAAACACCGTGTTTTCGTCCACGCTGAAGAAATTCTCCGTTTCTGACAGCTTCGCAATATCGCAGTGAGTCTCCGAATTCAGGTACACTGGAAAAAAAAGGCTAGGCCTCAGTATCCCGTGTCTTAAAATTTCTCAAAATACGTTTCACCTCAAGTCACTATTACTGGTGTTCCCATCGCTCGGGGAGCCGGGGTGGTCGAATGGTAGAGCGTTGGACTTCTAATGCTCGGGTCGTGAGTTCGATCCCGGCTGGGGCCAAATATTTGTGCTGGCTTTTTCATCGTTGCCCCGTCTTTGATATCACCCTATGTGTGGAAAAGGACGTTAAACCCCCAAACACCCACCCACCCACCCTCGCAAGCGCTCAGGTCGTGAGTTCGTATCCCGGCTGGGGCCAAATATTTGTGGTGGCTTTTTCATCGTTGACCCGTCTTTGATATCACCCGTATGTGGTGGAAAAGGACGTTAAACCCCCAAACACCCACCCCCACCCACCCCTCGCAAGAGCAACGCTCTCAGCATTCTTCTCCTTGGAGCATGATATCAGTTTTGTTTGACTTGTCCTTGCTAGGCTGCAGTTTCCTCGACGGTTTAATGAACTTGCACGCTCGAGGGACAGGTTAGCGAGGCAGGCAACGCTGGCTCGGTAGCAGAACCCAAATCATGCTCACGGGGGGAATCAAAACTGTGTCGCAGCCTGGCGCGTCAGCGAGTATAGCGACCATCGCGCTTAAAGATCTAAGCTCCCAACAAATAAATACCTTTCCGAAGTGTGAAAAAAAGTTTCAGAGTCGACCGTGCAAGCACAGTCAACTCTGTCACAGTTGCACAGTTTTCAGCGTCCCTGAAACCCCAATAAAAGCCAAGGGCAGCCTGATTCACAGCTCCCCTCACACACCCCAAAGACACTCGCCTAGCCAAGCAGCCAAAGTCACACGCCAGGAACAACTTGTCCTTAAGGGCCAAAAGCCATAGGACGTAAAGCAAGCTAATGATGATGATTCACAGCTCAGTTTGCGTTTTGACACTGAGCGAGAAAGATCGTGCAGCACTCAACATCCGCTAGACATTGTAGCGATGTGTCTTGCTCACTGACCAAAAGCCAAATAATGTCACGGCAAACTCGTGCTCTGGTTTTAGACAGGTCCCCGAAGCGCCGAAAACTCTGCAACTGTGACAGAGTTGCCTGGATTATACACAGTCGACAATACAGACGCTGTCACCATGCAGGTGTCTAAAGTAGCGTGATGATAGATACAACGAAAACATCTGAGAGCGATCTGTGAGCATAAGAAGAATGGCAGCATTAGCTCTTTAAACCAGAGGTTACTGTGTGTGTGGGGGGGGGGGGGGGGGAGGGGGGGAGGGTTAACGTCCTTTTCCACCACATAGGGTGATATCAAAGACGGGGCAACGATGAAAAAGCCAGCACAAATATTTGGCCCCAGCCGGGATCGAACTCACGACCCGAGCATTAGAAGTCCAACGCTCTACCATTCGACCACCCCGGCTCCCAAACCAGAGGTTGCGTCTCCGTGTCCGTAGATACAATTTTATCAACTGCGATTCGACATTAAGGATTATAAAAGACGTGACTGATTTACAATCACTTTTACTGCAGTGAATACAATTTAGTGGTGCACCAAAAACAAAAAACAAAAAAAAACCCCGATTTTTCGGCGGTTCGGTAAACCGGTTTGATTGCTGAACCGCGGTTCGCTCGGCAACTCTCGGGCCTTTCCGGAAACTGCCGAACACGAGGAAAGGGGTGTAAATCGAGTATATCAACAATCACAACATGGCAGATCGTCTGATCGATAATCCAAAGGGGAAGTCCCAAATCTGGAAGCATTTTGTCGTGAAGGAGGGAAGGTGGTTGAAGGGGAAGCTGTGTGTAGAGAATGCAAGGCGAAAATCAAACAATATCACAGACCAAGTAATACTACCATGCGGTACACGGTTAACCGTTTTAAAAAACCAGTTTCGTCACGAAACCGCGGTTCGCGAACCGGTTTGACTTCCGAACCGGTTTACAGCACTAGAATACAAGGACGGACAGATCTACTTTCAGTTGGTAAAAAGGACTAAGCGATATATATAGATTTGATGGCACCAAGCCGCTTTTACCATACGAGATTTTGAAATACTTACATGTCTTTTCTCGGGTAGATTCACCAGAAACTTCAGCAGTCAGACCGACAAGAATTCCAAGCGAGAAGAGGACCTGTTGCAAATGCGACATTTTTTTGTGTTGTTGTTTGCTCTTGTTGCTGAAGTTCCTCTGTTATCACGACGGTCATCCCATTGAAAACAAGATCTCAAGAAAGTAGTCTTTACAAGTGTACGATTTCGTCTGATAATGTTATAAGCAGGAAGCATTTTATGCCTCTGTCTACTTCGATTGTAATCATTAAAAACCTTCCTTCTTTCTATTTCCTCGTTTTGAATTTGCTTGTCTGTATGTAGGTTCTTTGCCGGGAATTAGCCTTTGTTGCTTGCGCGGCGTTAAGCCCTAACTAACTAACTAACTAACTAACTAACTAACTA
>JACVVK020000606.1:292500-310000 GCA_018292915.2 Batillaria attramentaria
AATATACACATATACGCAACAAAGAAAGAAAGGAACTTTCGCCAGTCGTGTTTAATGCAAACAGTAGTGCCTCAAGAGTCTGAGGACTTGTCCACTGAATTGGTTTAAAACAATTTTTTTTTTAATTTTGTTGCTCTGGAGAAAATACAGAAAAACAGTTTGAGCATAAACAAGACGTACTTAGGACATGCTCAATAAAATTCAGTTAAAGCAACCTTTGCAACGGTGGTTCACGAGTTATGAGGGGAGGGGGGGAGGGGGAGGGGGGTAGGTCTCAGTTTGTCAGTGAGCATTTTCATGTCCACTGAATTGTGTTTCATTATTGTTTTGTTTCGCAAGGCGCACGTTACAGACTACAGGGGGACCCGGGATAGCCGAATAGTAGAAAACTGGACTTTAAAAGCTCGGGCCGTGAGCTCGAATCCCGGCTGGCGCCAAATATTTGTGCTGGCCTTTTTCTCGTTGCCCCGTCTTTGATATCACCCATACGTGGTGGGAAAGGACGTTTAACTCCCAAACACCCAACCACCCTTACAGACTACAGGCAGCATGTTGCCGATTGTGTCGTACGACTGTGTCACACGGAAAAAGGAAGACAGACGGTAGATAGATACGTTGTAACTGACTGAACAAATTGTTAAAAAATGTTAAAAATCGCCTTTATGTATACTTTTTAATTATTACTTTTCTTTTACCAATATTAATAGTTGTTTATTGTTTCGTCATAGGCCACGTGAACAATATTTCCTTATTGACAAATACATTTGATTGAAAATTGAACTGAAATTGAACTGAAACTGAACTGAAATAGGCGTAGCAGACAGAGTTACGCTCGCCTTAAATCAACACATGACATCAAAACTTAAAAGGATACGAAGACGGTGAAAATGTCTTGTCCCTTGTTTCTTTTTTCTTTTCATTTTTAAAACTATAACAAAGACACTTTCAAAAACTGTGCCAACTACAGAAGGCAAGAACAAGACAATTACTTTCAAAAACTGGTGCAAAATATAGAGGACAAAAAAATAAAACAATCACTTTCAAAAACGGGTGGCAACTATAGAAGGCAAGAACAAGACAATTACTTCAAAAACTGGTGCAAAATATAGAGGACAAAAAATAAAACAATCACTTTCAAAAACTGGTGCAAAATATAGAGGACAAAAAATAAAACAATCACTTTCAAAAACGGGTGGCAACTACAGAAGGCAAGAACAAGACAATTACTTACAAAAGCTGGTGCAAAGTATAGAGGACAAAAAAAAAAAAAAAAAAAAAACCTGGTGCTAGCTATACAAGGTAAGAACGAGACACTTACTTAAAAACTCGGGTGCAAAATGTAGAGCACTAAAATAAAACACTTACAGGAACTAAAGCCAGAACAAGACAATTACTTACAAAAACTGGTGCAAAATATACAGCATAAAATAAAACAGTCACTCACAGAAACTAAAGCCAAACATGACGGACAAGAACGAAACAGTCACTTACAAACACTGGTGCCGACTGGAGGTAAGTGTAGAAGCAAATGGAAGCAGGTACATGCAGGTCTGATTTTTGGTTTCTGAAGTCCTGCTATTTATGCCGGAGAAGACCTCCAGCTATCGCAAGGCAATCACGGAGATAGCCAACTCTAGCGTAAAAAAATGCGACATGTCTCGAACTTTAAAGCGGCTGCATCCCGCCCAAACGTTCTCTACTGTATTGCAAAACCGGAGAAATTCCGGACAGCCGATTGAATGGATCGTCTCGATTCTTTGATAAATATGGTGTTTTTTTTGTGTTTTGTTTTGTTGTTGTTGTTGTTTTGCCCCAACTCTTTTGCCAGCTCCAGTGGTATTCCTCCCAGGTCAGGGGTGGAATCCACGGAGGGCTTGAAAGCTGGGGCAATTTTTATTATGCATGATGATGGAGATGAAGATGATGGTAAGATGGTGCTATGGAGGTCCGTGTGGTTTGGGACTGCGGG
Organism: Batillaria attramentaria; assembly: GCA_018292915.2. Lineage (NCBI taxonomy): Eukaryota > Metazoa > Mollusca > Gastropoda > Batillariidae > Batillaria > Batillaria attramentaria. The sequence continues at coordinate 294,470 of JACVVK020000606.1, forward strand.
ACAAGGCCGCATTCCACGCTTCCTGTGATAAATATCCCGGCGTTAACCAGGCCCGGGACCTACGGCACATGCAGTGCCGGCCGTGTAATCATCCACATCATAAGACGTGTCATACCGAGGGAAGCACCCCCAAAGTCACACCCGTGAAGTGGGTGAATCTTGGCTGTGGGGCAACAGCCTCCCCCCACTGGGCCCATAGCACACCCGTTCTGGGTAGGAGCCGACCTGGGTAGGAAAAATCCCGCTTGCCTCGGCTGGGACTCGAACCGGGGTCTCCCGGTCCGAAGTGCTAACCACTACACTACGGGGGCCGGTCTTCTTTTATAAATCTTGATATCGTCAGCTTTCTTTATGGTAGCTGATAGAGAAGTAATTTTGGGCGCTTTTTTGTGAGTGGTACAGTTAAAAAAAGCCAGGCTGGTTTCACCCGCTTTAACATGACAAATGGAACCGATAGCATATTGACGGCAACAGCTTTACTGTATTGTGGGCAAACGTTTTAAGCCTTGAAGCTATCAGGAAAGTGATATCTATACATCACAAGATAATTTGTGGTGTCCATGTCAAATGCCTTGCCGTTCTCTAGCTCGGGTGGTTCCGTCATCATGGTACAGTGAACTCACAATGGTCCACGACACAGCGTAGTTTGATATGATAACTGTCAGTTCTTGAGGCAGCACGGCCGATACCATCAGCAATTCATCGCTGTCCGTTTGCCAGAATTTAGGCCATTAACAGTCATTAGTACTGAACAACCGACACCATCAGCGTTTTAGTTTTCATCACTTTCCTTTTTTCTGGCTACGTTTCCCACACACAAACTCACGAGAGGCACCCCCCCCCCCCTTCCCCGAAAAAACAACAACCAATCAAAAACCAAGAAACGAACGAACAAACAAACAAACACAAAACAACAAACAAACAAAAAACAGACAATTAAAAAAAAACACCAAACACCTCCACCAACAACAAATAACAACAGACCAAACAAAACAAACCAACAAACAAACAAACAAAAAACTGAAAAAATTAAGGAATTTGTGGCAGTGAAACAATTGAACCAAGCAAACCTTGCCTACCTGAAGATTTCGTTAATAACGATTTCCGGCGTCCTTCTTTTCTTTGTCAACGTTGTTATCAGACACAAAACAACAACACCACAAAACAACAACAACAACAAAAACACCACAGAGTTTTGTCTCGATAATTTAGCTCATCCGTTAACCGGGATATTCAGCAAACACAAACTAGATAACCGACTGATTAAGTACGAAGGTGAAGATATCTAGCGGAAGCGAAAATGTAGCACCAGTATAAACAAATAAGAACATAAATATGCATAATGATAAAATGTTGTCAACATCAAATGACTTCATAAAATTGAAATGTAGCACCAGATAAATATGCATAGTGATAACAATGTCGTCAATATCAAATATCAACATGAAATGTAGCACCAGATAAATATGCATAATGATAACAATGTCGTCAGTATCAAATATCAACATGAGATGTAGCACCAGATAAATATGCATAATGATAACAATGTCGTCAATATCCAATATCAACATGAAATGTAGCACCAGATAAATATGCATAATGATAACAATGTCGTCAATATCCAATATCAACATGAAATGTAGCACCAGATAAATATGCATAATGATAACAATATCGTCGATATCAAATATCAACATGAGATGTAGCACCAGATAAATATGCATAGTGATAACAATGTCGTCAGTATCAAATATCAACATGAAATGTAGCACCAGATAAATATGCATAGTGATAACAATGTCGTCAGTATCAAATATCAACACATGAAATGTAACACCAGATAAATATGCATAGTGATAACAATGTCGTCAATATCAAATAACTTCAGAAAATTAAACAGTCTCAAATATTATTACAGTAGCTGAACGTCCATCGTGGAATTTCTTCACTTGTAATACGAAAGTAGCACAAAAGCGAAGTGGGATCCACCAGAATGAAGCGATAAGTTCTTGAAAACAGAGATTGTATCATAATTGAGATCATTAGTTTGTCTGGTGTGTGGTGTTGTGTTTGTTGTGTTGTGTTGTGCTGTGCTGTGCTGTGCTGTGCTGTGCTGTTTAAAACACTCGTATAAAAGTGGCCTGGAGTCACGAATATTATGTGCAATCGGGACCATTTGAGTAAACACCTGCAGCATATTCGCAGTATGAAGATGCGCAGATTATTAGTACCGATTATGTATTTTAAACAAACTCATCTGAGATCCTGGGGGCTCATATTACATGTTCAATAACTATTCTGTAATATTCGCATAAGAAAAGTATAGTCGAACACGCTTAAGTCGAATGCGCAGGGGAAATGGATTTTTATTCGACACGTCCAAAGTTCGACTTATCCGTGCGTTACGGATGAGTCGAATTTCCAAGAGGGGGGCTTCGTGTTGTGTAAAGCGAATTGCACCCCCCCCCCCCCCCCCCGAGTCGCTTTGGAAATTGACAATTAATTATTCGTCAAGTGAGCAAGATTTTAATGTCAGAAGTAATTGTACTGCTGTAAACTGACTTGTCACCTAATCTCAGTAGGTATTTAGTATCATATTCACTTTGAGCGGAGCCTAGCCTCAATATCAATACTCCGCTAGCCTCGGAATAGCTAGTCTGGGTTAGGCCCGGAGCCGAGGGTTAAATTAACGTCGAGTTTTGCATGCGGGCCCTCAGTTTGGCGAGCCCATCTCGTGCCTCAACAAGCAGTGCATTCTGCTTGGATAGCATGGCGCATTTGCATTGTTACTGTGATGTATTTATTATAGCATGTATCTTACAGTAATTATTTATTATATAGCAATGTGAACACCTTGCTTCGTTTTATCAGTGAAGTGAAATATGTTCTTGAGCTTGAGATTACTATTGACAGCTGGGCTTATCCTCTGGGTTTGCCCTAACTCACGTCTGCACTACCAGTGGTTAGGAATAAGTAATGTTGGGCATGTGCTGCGAACTGGTTTCTTGCGCCTAGGAGATGATGAATTGCAATATTTGCTGTATATGCGCTTAGCATTTATCTCTGTTTTACCTTGTTGTGATTGTTATTTGTTTTCTACGTTTTTTTTTGTTTTTTTTTTAATCAGGAGTTTGATTAATTAGCATGAAGGTGCAGCGTCTCCTGCATGTCCTAGGTTTGTACTGCCCCGTAGACCAGTTTGCATCCTTTGTCCAACGCCACATTTTTGGGGTTTTTTTGTTTGTTGTATTTTCCCCCGTCGTGCAGGCACACTCAGCCGCGAATTAATCTTTGGTGCTTGCACGGCTTAAAGCCCGAAAAACTCACTCACTTATCCTCTAGGTTTGAGAGTGTCTAATAATAACGTGGATAAAGAAAAGAAGAACGGTTCATTAATCTGAAAAACGCCAGAAATGGTCGTCAGTAAAATCCTCAGACAGGTTTTGATTGGTCCAACTGGTTTTTTTTTAGTGACACAGAAATAGCCGATAAAAAAAAAATCCTTATTTTGTCAGTTCTTTGAGTGTTGCCTTTCGTGGGTTTGCGTGCGGATGACACAGCCAGAAAAGAGGAAAGTGATGAAAACTGAAACGCTGATGCAATACCGGTTGTGCTGCTTATTGATCGTCATGTGATCGGCGTATGTAAACCTTTCCCATATCAGGCACGTGGACAGCGATGAAATGCATCTGATGGTATCAGATGTGCTGCCTTTCCAACCGTTATGATATCAAACCATGGACCGTTATGAATTTACCGTACCGACACTAATGCTGACGGTAACAGTTGTGCCTTCGCGTTATGGGCGCACTGTACCGGAATCTTCTCAACTTCACAAAATGGACAGCGATGAACTGTTGATGGTATCAGCTGTGTGGCCTTTCGAACCGTTATGATAAACTGTGCTGCTAGGTGGAGCGTAATGTGTTCACTGTACTATACTGACGGATCCACCCTAGCTAGAGTGCGGCACAGTGGGTGGCATCATATCTAGTCATGTCCGTTTCCTGAGAGCATCAAGGCTACGCGCGTATGTCCATATGTTTCCTTTTGTTTTCCTATGCCCCCAGAGGGTTGGAAAGAAACTAAACTTGACCTGACTTGGACTTGACACAATGTGGCAAAGCTGTTGCCGTCAACATCTTATCGGTTCCATTTGTCTGAATTTGGCCACGCCCTGCAGTAGCTCTGTCACTGTATCCCGATTTCTCTCCTACTCTGTGCTTACATGTGCTTCTTGGCCAACTGGGTCTTCATTCACCCCAGTCAGCTAGCGCCTTCAGACCCGCAGGACATATGCACACCGGTGACGCGGCTATCCCGATTCTGACCGGCTTGCGGCGTTGAGCGCTAGCGTTGCTTGACCGCACGCGACTTCTCTCAGAAAATCATCTGCGCTGTACTTGTGAAAGCTTGTCTCGATCTGAGGTTGGCCTGTCTTGTCGAAGAGGTCTCTGTTCAACTCGTAAGTGGTTTTTGTGGTGCTACGTGCGCGTACACTCACGCTGGAAGCAATTTAGTCTCGTTTTCTGTAGAAAAATCACTTTCATTCGCGATAATATAAAATTACAGAAAGGAAAGTCACGTTTATGAAAACGTCCCAGTTTTATAATATGTCTTTCGGCCACACCTAGAAAATTAGTGCAATTTGTGGCTTAGATCGCGCGCAGTTCGAGAAAGAAAATTGGTAGTGAATATTTTGTGGCTATGAACCAGCACTCGCCCCGGCTAAGAACCAGCCTGTATCAAACAGACGGTTGGCCGGTTCTTAGCCGAGGATTTCGCACTGCTCTGATATTTTTTTTAAAATTGCCAAAACACTAAAGCATCCTACGTCACAACAATTGGCATGCAAGTCACAAAGACATCACGGATACGTGTCTGTTTTGAAACTACTGGAATTAACGTGGTATTTTTTGTCAGCTTCGTGTTAAACTGCAAAATAGCTCTCGAGTCTCATTGCAGTCGAACAAATATGACTCGTGTCCTTACATGAATAAAATTTTCGATATAAAATCGCTTTGGGTGGGAAGATGAAAGTCTTACTGATATGTGCATATAACAATATGATCAAATTCATTTCAGTTCTTAGCTTTCCTGGCAGCCTTCTTGCACGTCACCGCATGCGTGTCGCGCTTTTCCGGCCTAAAACAGTCACTGCGGTCGACAGCCGGTCTGTTTCGCGGCATAGCCGCGTCACCGGTGTGATATGGGCGTGACCAAAACTGTGTTTGCATGGGAAAATGTGGGTGCGTGTAATTTGGCGGTGACGCACCAGATAGAGACCCCCCCCCCTCCCCACCCGCTTCCCCTTCTCACCCCAAGAGAAAACGGAAAACCGAATTTTGACTCATCCTTTTTGGAGTACATGTTCAACTTAGCAACTCATCTGTAAAAAAAATTGGTCAGAAAACAAGTTTGCCTGGGGGTAAAAAAAAACTGGCTTCGACTCATCAGAAGTTCGACTGAAGCGTGTTCGACACAAGCGAATCTTTGTGTACAAACAAAGAGAACTGTTTAGCCATACACGTAAATCTCAAGTACCAAAGGTGTACTTTCTTTTGATATTGCGTATAGCACCTGCGTTGCAGGCCAAAAAGTCAATGTTCAGTCATTTGAAGCGGATGTTGCCATAGACATGCGCCTCCGCCTCCCAGTTATCATACAGTCTGGATTCTTGGTCACACATGGCCAGTGACTCACTGTTGTCATACAACTGTGAGTCACGTTTCACAGAGGTCATCAGCGATTCACTGTTGTCATAAATGGGTGGGTCATTTTTCGCACCCACGATCGGCGGACGGATCTCTACATAAGCGTTATCACTGCTCTCTGACGCTCTGTGACTCTGAGAAGGACCAGGTTTCGGGATGTTGGCACTGATCTGAGAATCGTCGTTATCGTAGATTGGAGGTGATAACACACTCAGTTCCCGGTAGTAGGGCAGCTGGCATTGCTGTCCAGGAGACTCGTACAGTCTCGCTGCTGAAACGAGAAAAGAGGACTGCTCATGGAATGCCTGTGGAGAAGAATGCAGTCCGGCAAGAGGAGGAAACCACAACTTCCGACATAATACGCTTACCATTTCAAAATAGTGCGCGTACTAAGTCGACCAATCCCGAGGCTCCATACCTCCACGTGACAATAATAATAATAATAATAATCGCATTAATATAGGCGCTTTATCCCAAATATTTTGGCTCAAAGCGCCGCGAGCTAAACCCAACACGCACGCTCACGTAAATCACACGCATTCTCTCACACACAGGACATAAACGTATTACAATCACGTGGTGCGAAGGGTCAGCTCAGCTATTTCAATTTCGGAATTTAGAATTGCATTTATTTTTCAAACTTGGTGGGCTGAACATTTCCAAAGCAGAGGGGGAGGAAGCCGGAGTACCCGGAGAGAACCCCCGACGATCGGCCCGAATGAACGGTGCCACATACGAGAAGGAAAAATTCTTTGCCCCGAGTGGGGCTCGAACCCCTGACCTCTCGCATTGGTGACAAGTCTCTTAACCACTAGACCACCGACCGCCCCAATAGTGTGCACTATCTAGAAATAGTTCGCGTACCATTTCAACCAGCGGCCAATACAGCCATAAATCCCCACACAGTACGCGTACTAAGTCGACCAATCCGAAGGCTTCATTCCTCCACGTGACAAATAGTGTGCAGTATATCGAAATAGTTCTGTACCATTTCAACCAGCGGCCAATACAGCCATAAATCCCCACACAGTACGCGTACTAAGTCGACCAATCAGAAGTCCGCGTACTCGGAACGTCTGGCTGGTCGATTTATTAATACATGTACTGTATATCGAAATAATACGCGTACTATGTCGGAGCTTATGGCTGCTTTGGCTAGCCGGATGACGTAGTACGTGTGCTATTTCGAAACAGTCCGCGTATAATTATTTGTCACGTGGTAGGAATGGAGCCTTTGGACTGGTCGACTTAGTACGCGTACTATTTCTGACTTACGGCTGCTTTGGCTTGCCGGTTGAAATAGTACGCGTACTATTTGTAACGTGGTAGGAATGAAGTCTTGGGATTTGTCGACTTATTTTTACTAAATAAATAGTACGCGTACTAAGTCGGGAGTTATGACTGCTTTTGCTCTCCGTAATGCAGACACTTTCTCAGTGGAGCGCGATGGGTTTGATAAGTCAGCAGGCCTTTGTATCATTTGACTGGCTGTAGTTAGAACGACAAAACTTGAAAAAGGTGCCTGCTGCAGCGTAGCGATTTCTTTTCTGTTTCGCCCTGGAAAGCACATGCAGAAATCGCAATTTTACTTGAAATCTTCAGATCACTAGGAGTCCCTTCAGGCCACTAATAATAATAATAATAATAGTCATTAATAGTTCTAAGCCCTTTTAAAAAAAGTGAAAAGAAAAAATATATGTATACAAACATTTACAAAACATAAGGTCAGGGCACACACACACACACACACACACACACACACACACACAGGATGCAAACCAGAACAGTCAAGTGGTGTTATGGGCAGACAACAAGTGGTTTTTGAGGTTTTTTCTTGATATTTTTTTTCAATCTGTAGCGGCCTTAGGCCTATCGGGAAGGCCCACGCCCTGTGCAATAAAGTGACTGCTATTGGTGGTGTGCAGTGGTTTGTCCTTTTCAACAAATCGTATCATATATATCATATCAGGGCCCGCATGTAAAAGTCGGGGTTAGGGAGTTTAGCCCTGGGTTAGAGTCTACCCTCGAACTGAACTAGCTCTAGCGTTAAATTTTCTGGGTTTTGTTTGTTGTTGTTGTTTTAAATCAAGAAGCGGGTCTATTCCAGCAAGGTGCCTATGCCTTTATAGGAGGATTTTTGCCTTTCTTTTTTCACTTCCTTTTTTTTTGGTTTTTTATTTAATTTTGTATTGGGGTTTCTTTTGTCCTAGGGGAGCCGGGGTGGTCGAATGGTAGAGCGTTGGACTTCTAATGCTCGGGTCGTGAGTTCGATCCCGGCTGGGGCCAAATATTTATGCTGGCTTTTTCATCGTTGCCCCGTCTTTGATATCACCCTATGTGGTGGAAAAGGCCGTTAACCCCCCCCCCCAAACACCTAGTCTGGGTCAGGCCCGTAGCCGTGGGTTAAATTAACCTCGAGTTCTACATACGGGCCCAGGGGGTGGTCGGGGTCAGGCTACTGGGAGTTAGAGTAACATTTATGAAGACACAGATATGGACACAACAAACTATTCAACTGAATCTAGAGAGGTTGGAGTGCAGCAAGACCGTACCTCTTCTCTTGCGGATAACAATGACTGACACGACCGCGGCAACTGCGACCAGGAGAACTACTCCCCCAGATATTCCAATTCCCAGAATCTGCGTCAGATTCAGCGAGGTGTCTTCTTCTCGACCTGGAAAATATCAGTCCGGTAATTATCAGCAGCGACCGGACAACCAACCAGGAAAACAGTGAGCTAAGCAAGCTGCCAAACAAGGAAACAACAATCAACCAATCAGTCTTCTAAACAATTAATGTATCCATGTTTGTAATGTGCTCTGAGGAGAAAATCTGCCACTGGGGGTATCACGTCGGGGAATGAGATGTGTGTGTTGGGGAGGGGAGGGGACGGGAGAGGAGGGGAGGGGAGGGGTGAAAGGTCATCGAACATGCGTACAAAAATGTTAACGGATCGTCTGCTACATCGTCATTTATGCATTGGACGGTTCGTCTACCTCCGTATTTCACACCACGGTCGCTGACAAGAACGGTAAACATTCCGTAGGGTTCTGTCGTTGTCTTCCCTGATGAGGAGACCCTGCTACGCTGAAGCTCCAGTCGAATGTTCTTGCTTGATGAACACCAAATGGAAGCAGGAGTCGCACACGTGTGGACCTGTCAAAAAAAATTAAATCTAAAACAAACAACGAAAACATAAAAGAAAGCAAAATTACACGACAAAATAGTTTCTTATTAAATCTAATACCAGTTAACAGGATAACGCACTCGAAACCGAGTATTCCATCTCTTGTTCGCGAAGGAAAATTTCCTAACAAGAGATGAAATACACGTTTGCGTATGTTAGGAAATTTATTTATTCATATGAATTTTTTTTTTTAAATCAGACACACGCATCACAACCGTTGTAACGACAAAGGTCAAACACGTCACGCTGTTGCTGGTCGATTTTTGCCAGCACGTTGGTACTGGCCGTAACTGTGATAATGGCCCTCCAAAAACGTAATAACGTCATTTAGAAGAAGGTAAAGTACGATACACACACACACACACACACACACACACACACACACACCGAGAGAGAGAGAGAGATGATGATGATGATGAAACGTTTTTTATTCAGGATAGGGCATTTAGGCATTGCTGCCTATCTTAAAAAAGATACCACGTAAAAAAGTATAAACTATCTAAGGGAAATTCAGTAGAGAAAAAATACGCACGATAAACAAATCAAAACATATGTGGCATGTGCTGATGGTACTGGCTGTATGCCAAATAAGAACTTTACAGTCGTCTCTAATATTTCAAAACATGTATGTAACACATTTCTATACATATCGTCAGATAAGCGTATCGTGTAGAATTTATTTGAAGTTTATGAATTTGGAAACGTTTTGGATACTCAGTGGTAAAGAATTCCACATGGATGCCCCTGAGAAAGACAGGCTACTTTTATATATATCAACCCTTGGACGAGGCACTGGGAGCAGACTGTTCCTTGTGTTGTGTTGTTTATCATGTTCGAAATTAAATAGTTGATGAAGATATGTTGGGGCTTTGTAGTAAACAATTTTGTGCATCAGTAAGCATTTGTTAAACCCCAGATGCTGTTTTAGAGGTAGAAGTTTGAGGATTTTAAACTTTTGGTCGGTACTAGAATTACCCGAATGTAAGAGTTTGACAGCGCGCCGGTGAACGGAGTTTACCTTTTTGAACTGATTTTCGCTGCACTCGTCCCACAAAGTGGACGCAAAATCTAGATGACTTTGCACGTGGGCATGAAAGAATAGCTTGCAGATGTCAGGGCTAACTAGGCGACTTAGTTTGGATAGCAAGAATACATTTTTTTGACAATAATTTACAGAGACCATCAACATGCGTTTCCCACTTTAGTTGGTCGTCAATTATGACACGTAGTAGACGGTGGTTTGAGACCTGCTCGATAGACTCCGACCCAACTGACAACCGTAGGGGAGTTTGCGTTGGTGTTTTTGGCGCGTTGTTATTAGCATGCTTTTGGTTTTGGTGGTACTAATTACCATGTGGTTGGCTGTACACCACTGGGAGATATCAGTTTGGCTATGCTGCAATACTTCGTTTACGTTTGACTCATGCACATCCGACGCATGGAGCGTGGAGTCGTCAGCAAACATATCGCAGCTTACATTAGGGTTTGAGATGGAGAGGGGCATATCATTGATGAATAAACAAAAGAAATTTGGGCCAAGGATAGAGCCCTGGGGCACACCGAGCTTAACAACACCTTCCTCAGACAACGCACCATTTAGATAGACTTTCTGCCTTCTACCTTGGAGATATGAGGAAAATAAGGAGATTGTCTTAGGATCAGGGATATACAGGGACAATTTCTTTAACAAAATGCTGTGGTTCACCAAGTCAAAGGCTTTTTTTCAGGTCAAGAAAGACCGCACCAGTTAGTTGGGATTTGTTGATGGCAGATAACCAAGTGTCGACGATGCGGACAAGTGCGGTGTGGCACGAATGTTGAGGGCGGAAACCAGGTTGGAGCGGATTCAAAAGATTTTGTTTTTCTAGGAAACTGAGCATGTGGTTATGGATATGTCTTTCCAGAGAGAGAGAGAGAGAGAGAGAGAGAGAGAGGGGGGGGGGGGGGAGAGAGAGAGAGAGAGGATGTCCTACATTTGTTGACCACCTACAAGGAAGCTATACAAGGCTATCCGGAAAACTTAATTTCGTTAAGATGACGTCCGGCAATATTTCTTTCCGGTTTAAATTTTCCGGTGTTCGAAATTTATAAGAGTATCCTGAGGATTTCTTACTTCCCGCAAACAGTTTCACTTGTGAATGCGCGCTTGAACGCTCGAAATAGTCTGTCCTAATGATTAGTAGAGCTCTGAATGCTGTGTGGCCGGATCGACGAAATGTCAAATTCGCCTGCTCAGCGTTTAACCGAGTGAGGGATACCCATGCGTGTTCGTGGACTCCAGGGGGTCGCCATGACTACGGTTGACCATGCCGCATGCCCTATGGCTGACTCCTTGAGTCCTTGATATTTGCGTCGCGACGTGAGACCTTCTGTTAGGTCAGTGCCAGCCCTTGAGGTGCTGTCACTGTGCAGCTGTCTAAGTGGTACAATGTCAGACATGTTACAAAATGTAAATAAATAAATAAAACAAGCGCCATGGATTTGATAAGGATTCACACCTCCCCCCCCCCACCCCCTACCCCAGTTAACAGTAAAGATACAGACTGAAAACAGGATATCTTACAAGCGAAGGCGTATCTTCGTTCGGCTCGAGCAACTCCAGTGTGTAGCGAAGATCACAATGCGGTTCTTCTGCCGACTCAAACTCCACACACACCGTTCTGTTTTCATCCAAACCCGTGTATTCGAAGGTCAGAAAGCATTTAGGAAACACGCCCTTGTCCTCTTTATGTGGGTCAAGGTTGGACACGATGACCTGACTGTTGTCCAACTCAAAATGGCTGCCGCAGTATGGTAGCGAATCCATGTAGACTGAGACAACAATGTATCTTAGATCACATAATTATCAAACAAAAGCTGTCACTAGAAAATCTAAAACTTTTGACATTACCAGATTAACAGCTTTCGAAAAACTTTGGCAATGTCCAAAGGCCGTAGCCGTAGTAGACAGGGGATTTGGTCTAGTGGTTAAGGCATCCGACTTCGGATCCTGAGCTGCCTGGTTCGAGTCCCCGGTGGGCAGGAATATGGTTGGATTTTTTCATACCATATCGAGTCAAATCCATGTGCAGACTCGTTTGCGGTGCCTGTCTCGCCTTCGTGTACACACGCACGCACAAATATCAAGTGTGCACGCTAAAAATCCCACGTTCATCTTTCGAAGAAGAGTAGGTTGTGGCCGGTGGCGTGGTAAAACAGAAATACTGTCGCACGCACCAGAGTGAATAGCAGGGTGGAGGTTTGCACACAAAGTAGCGCCTAGCGGCAGCAGGCTTTCCCTGCTTCGTCCTCCAGCCTTGCGGCGCCTAGAGCATCTCATTAGAGATGGATACGTGCGCCGAGGAGAAGTCTACCATACCATACCATAGTCGAGATACAAAGGAGCATTGTTTAGCGGTCACAACACCAAGTGTTTTGGTTAGAACAACAAATCCTTTGTGCAAACATCCCGGCCTGAGCTTCAAGACAAGTTTCTTGTATTGTGGAATGTTTCCAACTCAGTGTTTTTAATTATCCCTTCATACGACAATCTCCCGGCTGGGGCCAAATATTTGTGCTGGCTTTTTCATCGTTGCCCCGTCTTTGATATCACCCTATGTGGTGGAAAAGGACGTTAAACCCCCAACACCCACTCATACGACAGTCTACCTAATCAAACTAGTTGCGTAATTATGGTTACCTGCTCTGTGCTCGCTGCGTATGTCATACACCAGTAGGTCAACGTGCATGTGAACCACGCGCATCCTCCGATGCAGATTTCTCAGGCCCACTGTCAGGAATTCGGTGCCTGTGCACCATTCAGCTCCCTTCAGGCCTTCGACACAATCGGCTGTCTAAAGAGAGATCAGTCACGGATTTGTTTTCGCCCCGTTAACAAACAAATTAAACGGAAATACAATGGGTGGATACTTCAGCAGAAAAGAAATTGTGACCATTTTCTTCCTACCGTAATTAATATTTCCAAACAATATTGTGATTTAAAAAAAAAAAAAATTTGGTCCCTTTCGGGAAATTCGGGCTGCTTCCGGAAAGCCGGGGTGGCCGAATGGTAGAGCGATGGACTTCTGTTGCTCGGGTCGTGAGTTCGTATCCCGGCTGGAGCCAAATATTTGTGCTGGCTTTTTCATCGTTGCCCTGTCTTTGATGTCACTCGTATGTGGTGGAAAAGGACATAAACCCACAAACACCCACCCACCCATCCTCGGGCTGCTTCCCGAACTTCGGGGGAAGCACCTCGCCGCGGTGCAGCGCCACCCAATACCTATCCTATTTTTCAACCGGCCGAGCCAGACGACCTCGCCCTTTTTTGCGGGGGGGGGGGGGGGGGGGGGGGGGGGGGGGTCTGTCACCGTGCGTTCAGACTGGTTGCAACCGAGCCGTCACTAAACATAGTCTACATCTAGACTCATGGCTGCCGAACAAGATCGCTTAGCAGTTCTTAACTTGGGGAAAAAAGTCCATTAATTTGCAGTACAAACGAGGGAGCCGGGGTGGCCGAGTGGTAGAGCGTTGGACTTCTAATGCTCGGGTCGTGAGTTCGTATCCCGGCTGGAGCCAAATATTTGTGCTGGCCTTTTTCTCGTTGCCCCGTCTTTGATATCACCCGTATGTGGTGGAAAAGGACATTAAACCCCCAAACACCCACCCCACCCACCCGCAATACAAGCGTTAATTGTAAAGAAATTGCACAATATCAAGATTTAAGGAAGAATCTAGAAACATTGTAATATGTGAACGAGAACGATTCTTCCATAACTCTTGATATCTTTTTACGATAACTGATGATGAAGGTGCAGCGTCTCCTACATGTCCTAGGCTTACAGTGCCCCGTTCACCAGTTTGCCTCGTTTGTTCCACGTTACATTTTTTTTTTCAAGTACTGCTGGCCCTTTGCAACACGTGATTGTTATGTGTCTATGTCCAGTGTCTGAGACAATGCGTGTGAATCGAGTCACTTGAGCGTGCGTGTTGGGTTTAGCTCGGGGCGCTTTGAGCCAAGTATTTGGAATAAAACGCCTGCATTAAATCGATTATTATTATTATTATCACCCTCCTTACCTTGTTAGGTATCCTGGTGCCAGCTATCCCATCATACAGGTCGAGTCGAGCCTGACACACATCAAATTTCACCTGTCGATTCTTAAGGCATAGACGACCGTGTGGTCGTGTTGACCTGAACATCAGGTAGCAGTGATCATAGTAAGAGTGAGATCGCAGCCATGTCTCTACTTGAACGTTAAACAACGTTGTTTCCTTCACGCTGAAGAACTTTTCGGCTCCTGGTCTATTCGCCAGGCCGCAATGGTCTTTCGACGTTAGGTAGACTGAAAAGTGAACACACACACACACACACACACACACACACACACACACACACACACACACACACACAGCACGTGTGGAAGCACAGATGTCAAGCTGAGTAATACAGACTACTTTTTTTTTTTTTTTTGCTGCCCCAACTCTTCGCCAGCTCCAGTGGTGTTCCTCCCAGGTAATGGGTGGAATCCACGGAGGGCTCGGAAGCTGGGACAATTTTCATTATGCATGATGATGGAGATGAGGATGATGGTAACATGATGCTATGGAGGTCCGTGTGGTTTGGGACTGCGGGACAGGGCCGCATTCCTCGCTTCCTGTCATAAATATCCCGGCATTAACCAGGCCCGGGAACTACGGCACCTGCGGTGCCGGCTGTGTAATCATCCACATCATAAGGCGTGTCATACCAAGGGAAGCACCCCCAAAGTCGCACCCGTGAAGTGGGTGAAACTCGGCTGTGTGGCAACAGCCTCCCCATTGGGCCCAAGTTAACAGTTTGCACTGTAAACGACACAGGTGATTCCTCGAAATATTATGACGCTCGTGTTTCTACAAACGAGGAAAGTTTTGTGTGCATAGAGCTTTAATTTTTTTTCTTCTGTCGTGAAGTTTGCATTTATTTTGCCTCAGGCAGGCCTATGTGGATAAGACAAGATAAGAAATTTATTGAATTGGTGGAGACTGCCTGCCGCACGCACAGAAAGATACAAGCGGTCATTCCTCCCGCGGGCCATCACCACAGCAAATGGTTTTTACAAGAGGGGACAACCTAACGAAAGTGATACCTTTTAGAGGTTTTTTTGGTTATTAATCCATTTTGTATTTACGTGTTTGTATACATTTATGTTTTTATGTTTAGGGAGTGCGTGAATGTGTGTGTGCATCAGAGTGAGTGGGTGTTTGTGAGAACGTGATAATTTATTTTTTTTTAATCAAAGGAGGTGGAGCAGGCGTTGTAATTTCCCTTTTATGGGATTCAATAAAATATCTTATGTCTTATGTCTTAATTTCCAAATGTGGAAATTTCCTTTGTGGTCTCATAAAACATGCCAAACACTCACTCATATGGCCATACACACACACTCCAGCTATTTACATACTCGCACACTCACACCTAAAAACCAGTGACCTGCCATCTATCACATATTGCTATAAATTACAACAGACCACCCCAAATCACATCCCATCACAGCAGCAGCACAGCAGCAGAAGTGCACAGAACTCCATCACAGTCCAAACCAACCGACACCCGACAAGAAACAACTTATGTCTGATTCGTCTAGTCGGTGCACTTGGGATACAAATTA
>JACVVK020000606.1:315000-328165 GCA_018292915.2 Batillaria attramentaria
TACTACTACTACTACTACTACTACTACTACTACTACTACAACTACTACTACTGCTTAATCGTCTACTACTACTACTACTACTACTACTAACTAGTTACAGTCACGAAGAAAGCGTACGAGCCAGAAAGTAAGCAGACAAAACGAACAAATTACAACAAGATTCGAGAACATATATGAAGATATAATTTATGCAAAAGGTGTATGAATTTGCAAGTCCATACCTTGAGCCAACAGGCAGCCGAATATGGCAACCAGAATAGTCAGTGTCGAAAGCAGTTTCATGTTGATGTTTTTTTGTTGTTGTTTTTCCTGGACTCGTTGACGCCTCACGTGTTGGGCAACCTCGAAATCTGCGAATCGCTGACTGTGGTACAGACGAGACGAGCAGTGCAGGTATTTATACAACGCCTTTGTGCAGCAGCTGGTATCCCATTGCGGGGGGGAATCTGATAAACGTTCGTTAATTGCTGGTATCTCGATTCAGCGTCTATGTATCCATTAATCTGTCCTCTGTGGGCTGTTTATGAAGCCGCATCAGTCATCACTCAGACACACACAGACACACACACACACACACACACACACACACACACACACACACACACACACACACACACACACACACACACACACACATATTGGAACCATCCAAGCAGCTTTCGCCTCACTTTGCTAATGGCCTCAAGTAACTATTATACAGTTACGAACCTGGCATTATATATTTTTCTAGCTTTAAGAAAAAGACAACAGCTGCTCATCCGAGTTGATATACTTTAATTTGCACTTTGGTTATTTCATGTACAAGTATTGATGTGTATAAGAATGTCTGGATGTCACTCTCAACTTTGAATGGGCCTAAGGCCTATCAATAAACAGTTCTGAATTCTCTCTCACATCTTGTATGCGTGTGTGTGTGTGTGTGTGTGTGTGTGTGTGTGTGTGTGTGTGTGTGTGTGTGTGTGTGTGTGTGTGTGTGTGTGTGTGTGTGTGTGTGTGTGAGACAGAGACAGAGACAGAGAGACAGAGACAGACAGACAGACAGAATAGGATATTTGTAGGCATCTCTGCCTATCTTACGGGTAGTCCTCACTGCATTCTACAATAATAAAGAATGACACAAAAATTGTAAACGAAAGATAAACAAACAATCTACATTTCCGAAAAGGTGAAAAAAAAAAACCCAAACAAACAGGTCACAGAATACCAACACGTATCACAAAATAGCCATTTGCGGAAGAACTGAATTGCAGAAGGCTCTCGGTGCTAGAGAAAGAGTGAGTGAGAGAGTGATTGGTCTGCTTCATTAATACGGACGAAAGATTAATGGGTACATACAACGCGTCAGTGTAGATATAATCTTTGTTGATTGTGTACAATGATATATGTAGGGAGGGCATGTGTCCAATATGAGCCTACGTGCCTGCCTCATAACATTTTTTTCCTCGAATGAAAAGTCAAGCCAATCTGTCTGTCTGTCTGTCTGAATCTCTAATGTATACCGTCTGTCAAACGGTGAAAAGGCAGAAGTGCTTGTCAAGTATGTACAAGCAGAGTTTATTGTGTACAATGATATATGTAGAGAGGACAGGTTTGCAACATGAACCTCCATGCCTGCCTAATGACATTTGTTTTCCTTGAAGGAAAAGTCAGTCTGTCTAGTGTCTGTTTGTCTGTTTGTCTGAATCTCTAATAATATATGCCTTCTGTCAAATGGCACAAAGGCAGAAGTGCTTGTCAAATATGTACAAGCAGAGTGATAAGTTTTCACTGCCTCTCTTTGGGTCGTGCGCTCGGGCGGAGGTGCCAGAATGATTCATGTTACACGCCCATTCTCAATCAAAAGTACAGACAGCACTTCATAATAACTGCGTATTGTGCTGGAGCTTTGCCCGATTTCTCGAACTGGCTCAAAGCGCCGCGAGCTGAACCCAACACGCACGCTCACGTGAATCACACACATTCTCTCACACACTGGACAGGAACATAAGGGGCTTTTCCCTTTTTTTTTTTTTTTTGGGGGGGGGGGGGTGTCTTAAAGGCTGTTAAAAGTAGTTAATATTAATGATGATAATGATGATGATGATGATGATGATGATGATGATGATGATGATGATGATGATGATGACGATGATGATGATGATGAAATAACTGTGTATTGTGTGGGCGCTTTGCCCAATTTCTTGAATTGGCTCAAAGCGCCGCGAGCTGACTCCAACACGCACGCTCACGTGAATCACACCGCGCATTCTCTCACACACTACAATCATGTGGTGGAAAGGGTCAGCTCAGCAATTTAAGTTTCCGAATTTAGAATTGCATTTATATTTTCAAATTTTGTGGGTTTAACACTTCCATACTGGGGGGGGGGGGGGCTGGGGGGGGGGAGGGGGCAGCCGGAGTACCCGGAGAGAACCCCGGACGGTCGGCCCGAATGAACGGTGCCACGTTCCGGAAGGAAATATTCTTTGTCCCGAGTTGGACTGGTGGCGAAGTCTCTTAAACACTAGACCGCCGACCGCCCCGTTAATAATTTAATTGAACACACGTGGGACTGTCATGCTGTGCGAGACATCTACCGTCATCTGTTCGGCGCGTGGGCCTTTCTCCAGGTGATGGCACACCAGTCATTGTGCCCCTCTCCTATAATCCAGAATGTGACTTCCCTGATCACTCATAAGTAATGTTGGGCATGTGCTGCGAACTGGTTTATTGCGCTTAGGAGATGATAAGTTGCAATATTTACTATATGTGCGCTTAGTACAGTGTATTTGTCTTTGTTTTATCTAGTTGTAATTGCTGGGTTTTTTTTTTTTTCTATGCTTTTTTTGTAATCGGGAGTTCGATAAATTAGCATGAAGGTGAAGCGTCTCCTGCATGTCCTAGGTTTATACCGCCCCGTAGACCAGTTTGCACCATTTGCCCAACGTTACATTCTTCTTTTTTCACGTAGAGCAGACACACTTAGCCGCGAATTAGTCTTTGGTGCTTTGAGCTAAGCCCTAAAAACTCACTCACTCACTTCCCTGATCACTCATGGGTCACCCGAACTAATGGCACACATGCATGCTTATAACTCGGACAAAACGAGTCCTGTATCTCAAAACTTTCAAGTTTATTCACCACTATTTTTTTTGTGTGGGATAAAACCCAATTAAAATGCGTCATAAAACGTAACAAACACAGAGAAAAATAGAACACAAAATATTGTGTAACAATAGTTTAGATAATTAAAAAGATTGTGTCATACGCGTCTGGAAAAAAATCCACCAAAAACTTACGCATCCTAACACATACATGAACAAGCAAGAGTCTTTGAAAAAAAAAGTAAAATATAAAATGAACGACCGAACCATTTGGAGTGAATAATTATGTCAAATATACGTGCTCGAACCGAATCGGTCGAATGTGTGTGTATAGGGTAAGAAAATGATTGACGTCTAAGTTAGTCAGGGCGAAAAAACAAACCGTTTAGGAGACCGAGTCAGTCAATAATTTGGAATACGTTGAAAAAAGGGCATTATTTCTAAATAAGGATATGTCTACGTTCTTCGGAAAACAGTCTACTACATGTATCTTCACAAGGACGCCGGATTGTATAGCGAAACATTTCCCCTGTCTAACATTTTGATTATGAATATATGGGTTCGTTAGGAAACACAAATCTTGCTATCTTCATAGGGACGCCGAAGTTAAATGCGAAACATTTCCCTGTCCAGCTGTGCGGGGCATCTTTACCGTTATGACAAAAAAGGGTCTAAGCGCATATCGAATCCATGACGCGAACACCCTTTTCTCCAGCGCTCTGTACAGCATGAAAAGAGCCATAATCTTACAAATATAACGGCTTGCGCTGCTGTGCGTGAGGTTTTCAACGGATGTTTTGAGTCTTAATGTGTTTCACCAGCAACACAGATGATTTCTGAGGAAGGGTGGGTGAATGTTTGAGAGTTTTAACGTCCTTTTTCAGCACATGTGAGTTATCAAAGAAAAAGAAACGAGAAAAAAGCCAGTATAAATATTCGGCCTTGAAAGTCCAACGCGCTCTACAGTTCGGCTATCTCGGCTCCCCAATTTCTGAAGAACAATTAAAAAAAAGAAACCCGAAGAATGATACCGTGCAAATTTACGATTCGCGACCTTCTGATCTGAACCGCAACATCCTCTCAGTGCCAGTAGAAAGACCTTAGTGTTTCTCAAAGCCACGGCGCTTGGAAGACGGTACAGTTCAGGACTCAGCCCGAGAAGTCACGTGCTCTGTGGTGCACAGCACGAGTTAATGACAGCACACAGACCACCTCAGGTCTGAGGCAGATTTTGTGGGCTGTCCTGAACTGGGTAGGGCTTGCGTTACTTATGCGGTATCTAGAACATCGGACACATTATGATTATTTCACTGAGGTTGTAACGACTAACGTGCAACGTGCAAACAAAACGGGTTCAGGTATGGGCCAGGTCAGGAGCACCATAACTAAGAGCCGGTCACAGGTTAACCATAGGCCACTGTTTGTGTGGCAAGCGTTGTCGTGTCTGCGTGGTCCCGTTTCCAGTTACCGCAACCCGGGAAACCCCGAGAATGCAACATTATCGGTCAAACTGAACGTTTAGACGGGAGGTTAGACCCACCAACAATGCTAATGACAATGGTGTGGTCAGTCGCCACTTTGTCGCTTCGAGTGATCGGCGTATCCGTGGCTGCCGCGAGGCAGTTCACACTATGGGCGATGCATTGAGCTCCGCCGCTCCGCGAAGTAAACCTACTCAGAAACCTAGGCGATCCCGACCCTATGACCGTCCATCACAAAATGAGTCGTAAGTCATCTTTTGGTTATTTTGAGAAGTTGGTATAAAAAGTAAAAGAAATGCTCTTTCCAAAGGTATACTTTTTTTCCCCTAATAATAATGTTTTACGCAATACTACGGTCCTGTGTTGATTGCTGTCCATGTGGTAAGGGTGCTGTTGATTTAGTAAGCTTGTGTAAATTGGGTGTGTGAGTGTGTGTGCACGTGTGCGTGTGCGCGCATGTGTTGTGTCTGTGTGTGAGTGTGTGTGTGTGACAGTATGAGTGTGCTCTGTGATACAGTTATTTTACTATAAATTTACTTTTACAGTGAAGGGTTGTAGTCCCGCCTTAAAAGTGGCGTATTTAATGACAGCATGGTAATTAGGAAGTGTGGGTGTGTGCCTGCGTGTGGGTGCATGTGTGTGTGCGTGTGTGTGTGGGCGTGTGTGTGCGTGTGTGTGTGGGCGTGCGTGTGTGTGTGTGCGTGTTATCGTTGTGAGATTACATATTTAACTATTGGGACATGTTATATTGTGTATGTGGATGTTGTCTGTTTTTACGCCGCAACCGAATTGCCTGCTCTTGAGGACAATAAAGAATTATTGAATTGAATTGAATTGAATTGAATTGAATTGAATTGAATTGAATCTCAAAATCGACAAATCCAACCTCACCAGCCTAGTTTTGGCTGCTATCGCCAATGAGGTCAGATGCACTACAACTCATTTTGTAGTGGACGGTCACCAGTACAGCCTGTGACCAGCTCTTAGTGATACGGCTCTTGGCCACGCGCATCCCCCCCTGTGTCCCCAGCGGGATGACTATACTTTAGTTTTACTCTTTTGAGCCTTGAGTTTGGCCTTCGACTGCGATGCTGTCGCTTTCGCTTTGTTGGCCGATCTCTGGTCGCGGGAGCGGGAGCCTTTGGCCCGTAAGAGCGCCAGCTGTGCCTCGTTCCCCCACACGTTGAGGAACTCCTTGTCTGGAGGAATAGTAATGCCAAGCTCTTCTTTCCATTCTCGGACTCGCTCGGTGACTTGAATCTGGGACAGAGTATGAGGGACACACGGACACGGACGAGGTGTCTGTGATAATTTTGATTCTGAAGAGGATATGACTATTTAATCATCATCAATGTTCACGCTGGCAGGCATACACACACGCGCGCGCGCGCGCACGCGCGCACGCTCACTCTCTCTCTCTCTTTCTTCTATAGTTTTTTAATAGTAATATTAGCTCATGTAGTGTGTAGCAACTTCAAGTTTTAAAATTGGTATGAATATGCCTGTAACTTCTACCGTTGTAAAATAAAGATTCTTGTTCTCTCTCTCTCTCTCTCTCTCTCTCTCTCTCACACACACACACACACACACACACACACACACACACACACACACACATAGCTGTATTTACCGGACATCGGGGACTGGCATAAAAACCCACACATCGGGGACATTTAAAATATTGATCTCTTGGACTTGTACTTCACACAGCATGCTGTAAATGCTTACCGAAAGACATTTTAACTTTAAAATCACCTCTATTCTTACTCAAATACTCAGAAACGTCACGGCATTTTCACCAACAAACCGGGGACACACACAACAACCCGGAAACCGGGGACACACTAAATGCCATGAAAACCGGAAACCGGGGACACACTCAAAACCCAGGAAACCGGTGACAAAACAGTCATGGCAGCAATGATAACTTATCCACCACAAGCTACACCCCCCCCCCCCCCCAAGAAAGGTGAGAACAAGAGATAGAGACAGAGAGATATTGGGTTTGCGATCGTGTTTTACTCGGACAGAGAATTTCTTTGACGACTATAGCCATACAACTAGTCAGAGAGAGAGAGAGAGACGGAGAGATTTTCATTTTTTTCCCAGAGCAGATTTATGAACAGAACAATTAATAAGCAAAAACAAGAGTTTGTAGTAATACTCAGGGTGGAACAAATAAAGTGCGAGGCTGCCATGGAGAGTGACGGGGAGGTGGGGGAGGTCTATGTCTCAGCTCAGCAGAGAGAGACAGAGAGAACGGGGGGGGGGGGGGGGGGGGGGGGGGACGTAACAACTAACGGAATTGTATCAGGGAGACTTTGGAAGAGAGAAAGTTTCGTGAGTTACACTGCCAGATACATAGTTCATAACACTGTTCCCGGCTGTTTTATACAGAGTGAGACAAATTGAGAGAATTTCTTTGACTACTAAAGACGAATAATCATGCAGAGAGAGTGAGGGGTGGGGGGGAGGGGATGACAACTAACGGAATTGTATCGGGGAGACTTTGGAAGAGAAAGTTACGCGACCTATACTTCATGTATCAGATACATAGTTCACGACACTGTTCGCGACTGTGTGTTACTGAATGAAACACATTGAGCGAATTTCTTTGACGACGAAAGACGTACATGTATAATCATTCAGATAGAGAGAGAGAGAATTTTCTTTGACAACTAACGGTATTGTATCAGAGAGAGAGAGAGGGGGGGGGGGGGTGACAACTAACGGAATTGCATCAGGGAGACTTTGAGAGAAAACGTTTCGTGAGTTATACTACCAGAGAGAGAAAGTGTGTGTGTGTGTGTGGGGGGGGGGGGGGTGACAACTAACGGAATTGTATTCGGGGGGAGTGGGGGGGGGGGAATTTGATAACTATAGGAATTGTTTCAGGAAGACTTTGACAGAGAGAGAGAGAGAGACAGAGAGAGATTGATTTGATAACTACAGAAATTTACCGGGGAGACACTGAGAGACAGTTTCGTGAGTCATACTATCAGATACATCGTTCATGAAAAAGTTGGCGACTGTGGGGTGGGTGTTGGGTTGGGTGTTTGGGGGTTCAACGCCCTTTTCCACCACATATCGGGTGATATCAAAGACGGGACAATGATGAAAAAGCCAGCACAAATATTTGGCCCCAGCCGGGATACGACCTCACGACCTGAGTATTACAAGTCCAACACTCTACCATTCGGCCACCCTGCCTCCCCTCCGCGACTGTGTTTTACTCAGTGAGACAGACAGAAAAAAGCTGTATAATTATTCAGAGAGAGAGAGAGAGAGAGAGATCTGACAATAAACGGAGAGACTTTCTTTTACGACTAAAAGCAGGCAGAGAGACAGAGTGTTGTTGTTGTTGTTGTTTGCTGCCCCAACTCTTCGCTAGCTCAAGTGGTGTTCCTCCCAGGTTATGGGTGGAATCCATGGAGGGCTTGGAAGCTGGGGCAATTTTTATTATGCATGATGGAGATGAGGATGATGGTAAGATGATACTATGGAGGTCCCTGTGGTTTGGGACAGCTAGATAGGGCGGCATTCCACGCTTCCCGTCATAAATATCCCGGCGTTAATCAGGACCGGGAACTACAGCACCTGTCTTGCCGGCCGTGTAATCATCCACGTCATAAGACATGTCATACCAAAGGAAGCACCCTCAAAGTCGCACCCGTGGAGTAGGTGAAACTCAGTTGTGTGGCAACAGCCTCCCCATTGGGCCCATGACACACCCGCTCTGGATATGAGCCATACAACTGACGTTGTATCAGGGAGACTTTGGAAGAGAGAGAAAGTTTCGTGAGTTACACTACCAGATACATAGGTCACAACACTGTTCCCGGCTGTTTATACTGAGTGAGACCGATTGAGAGAATTTCTTTGACTAATACAGACGTATAATCACGCAGAGAGAGTGAGACAGACAGACAAGGGGGGGGGGGGACAACTAACGGAAATGTATCAGGGTGGGGTGGGGGGGGGGATTTGACAACTAACGGAATTGTTTCAGGGAGACTTTGACACAGAGAGAGAGAGAGAGAGAGAGAGATTTGACATCTAACGGGATTTACCAGGGAGACACTACGACATTGAGAGACAAAGTTTTTTTAGATACATTGTTCGTGACAAAGTTCGCGACTCTGTTTTACTCAGTGAGACAGACTAAGAAAAAAGCTATGTAATTATTCAGAGAGAGAGAGAGAGAGAGACAGACAGATAGACAGAGACTTTCTTGGACAAAGGAGTAACAAAGGAATTGTATCGCAGAGAGAGAGAGAGAGAGAGAGAGAGAGAATTTTCTTTTACAACTACAGTGTACCAGAATAGTATCAGAAAGAAGGGGGTGGGTTGGGTGTTTGGGAATGATGTAATAATGTCCTTTTCCACCGCGTAATGATGATATCAAAGAAGGGGGCAAAGAGAAGAAGGCCAACATTAATATTTGGCCTCACATAGGACTCGAACTCACGAACCTACAATTGAGAGTTCAACACTCTACTTTTCGGCTATCCTGGTGTACCAGGCCAGAATCTACCCCGTCCAGAATCTACCCCGCAGGAACTGGCCTAGGCCCAAATCTACCCGGGTAGAAACTGGACTAGGCCAGAAGCAACATTGGGTTTAACTGGCCTGAGCCAGTTCCTACCCCCCCCCCCCCCCCCCCCCCCCGGCCCAGAATCTACCTCCTCCTGTTCTAGGCCAATTTCTCTCCCCCTGGCCCCGAATGAAATAACATCAGATTGACTATGCGTTTCTTTTCTTTTTTTTAAACAGTATATATGTCTTTGATTACACTTTGAAATAAGAGTACATGTATTGTCTCTAAAAATGGTTCATGTAAGTTTTGTTCATGCTAGTTCAAGAGCATATAAATGAATATTTACTTGGTCAAAATTATGTTTTAATGTATGCTGCACACACACACATAGACACACGCACACACACACACTCACAAGACTGAGATAGAGATGTTAATTAAAATTAATTTTAATGTAAACAGTATAACATCAGAGCAGTCTACATAAAAATTGAGTTATCTTCGCCATGGTCTTATCATGACCAAAATGGCCGCCTGTTGTTGGATTGTCATGACACGCCTGAAGAATGGCATTGACAGGGCTTTTTTGTACATGTATCACCTCTTTTTCAGTCTTGCTGTGCACCAGCACGGCCGACTTCAGTTTGTAGCTGGCCGCAAATTGTCGGAAGTTGGACTTTGTGACAGTGCGTTTCCTTGATAACTACCGGAATTGTATCAGTGAGACTTTGGAAGAGAGAGAAAGTTTCGTGAGTTACACTACCAGACACATAGTTCACAACACTGTTCCCGGCTGTTTCATACTGAGTGAGACAGATTGAGAGAACTTCTTGACTGCTAATGACGTCTCACGTCTGTTTCACTGAGTAAAACACAGTCGCGCATTTGTCATGAACTATGTATGTGATAGTATAACTCAGGAAACTGAGTATGTGGTGGAAAAGGACGTTAACCCCCCCCCCCCCCCCAACGCACCCACCCACTCTCTCTCTCTCTCTCTGTGATACAATTCCGTTAATTGTCAAAGGAAATCTCTCTCTCTCTCTCTCTCTGAATAACTATATGGCTTTAGTCATCAAAGAAATTCTGTCTGTCAGTCTCACTGAGTAAAACACAGTTGCGAACATTGTCATGAACCACGTATCTGATAGTACTGCTCAGGAAACATTGTCTCTGAAAGTCTCCCTGAGACAATACCGTTAATTGTCAAATCGCTCCCTCTCACTGGTGGTATAACTCAGGAAACTTTCTCATAGTCTCCCAGATACAATTCCGTTGTCACCCCCCCCCCCCCACTCCTGATTACACGTGTTTTGTAGTCAAAGAAATTCTCTCAATCTGCCTCACTCAGTATAACACAGTCTCTCCCCCCCCCCCCCCCTCCCCCTCTCTGTGATACAATTCCGTTAGTTGTCAAAGAAAATCTCTCTCACTCTCTCGCTATCTGAATAATTATATGGCTGTACTCGTCAAAGATATTCTCTCTGACTGTTTCACTGAGCAAAACACAGTCGCGAACTGTGTCATGAACTACATGTATGTGTCAGTCTGATGGCATAACTTTCTTTTCCAAACCCTCCCGATACAATTTCGTCAGTTGTCAAGAGAGAGTAGAGAGATTTTCTTTGACAACTAATCGAATTTATATCACACAGAGAGGGAGGGGGGGGGGGGGGGCTAAGACTGTGTTGCACTGAGTGAGACGCAGATTGAAAGTACATGTATTTGTTTGACTACTAAAAGAAGTATAATCATGAGTGTGAGAGAGAGAGACCGGGGGGGGGGGGGGGCGGGATTTGACAACTAACGGAATTGTATCGGGGAAACTTTGAGAGAGAAAGTTTCGTGAGTTACAATGCAACCAATGACAATGACAATCTTTTATTCAGCAGGCTCAGAGCCCATAACTGAACACGCACTTGCCTTTGAGAGAGAAAAGTTTCGTGATTTATGATGCAACCATGAGAGAGAGAGAGAAGGGGGGGGGGGGGGTGCGAGATTTGACAACTACCGAATTGTATCGGGGAGACTTTTAGAGTCAAAGTTTTCTGAGCTATATTCTCAGATATGTAGTTCATGAGAATGTTCGCAACTGTGTTTCACTCAGTGAGACAGACAGAATTTCTTTGATGACTTAAGCCATAGAGTTATTCAGAGAGAGAGAGATTTTCTTTGACAACTAACGGAATTGTATCACAGACAGAGAGAGAGGGGGTAGGTGGGTGTTTAGGGGCTTAACGTCTTTTTCCACTACATATCGGGTGATATCAGAGATGGGGCAACGATAAAAAAGCCAGCACAAATATTCGGACCCTGCGAGATACGAACTCACAACCCGAGCACTAGAAGTCCAACGCTCTACCATTCGGCTACCCGGGAGAGAGAGAGAGAGAGAATTTTCTTTGACAATACTGGAACAGCATCACAGAGAGAGAGAGAGGGGGGGGGGGGCGGTAGGGGAGATTTGACAACTAATCGATTTATATCAGGGAGACCTTCAGAGGGAAATTTTCCTGAGGTATACTATCAGATTGCATACTAGTTCATGACGAAATTCACGACTGTTTTACTCAGTGAAACAGACAGAGAGAATTTCTTTGACGAGTGAGGCCATATAATTATTCAGAGAGAGAGGGAGAGAGATATTTTCTATGCCAACTAAAGGATTTATACTCAGAGAGAGAGAGAGAGAGTTGACAACTAACAAAATTGCATCAGGGAGACTTTGAGAGACAAATAACGGAATTGTAATCAGGGAGAACTGAGAGAGAAACTTTCCTGAGTTGTTCTCTCAGATACATATTTCATGACTAAATTCGCCTGTGTATTTTACTGAGTGAGACAGACAGAGAATTTCTTTGACGACTATGGCCACCTAGTTATTCAGAGAGAGAAAGAGAGAGAGAGAGAGAGAGAGATTTTGACCACTAATGGAATTGTATCAGAGAGAGAGAAAGGGGTGGGGGGGGGGGGTTGACAACTAACGGAATTGTATCAGACTTTGAGAGAGAAAGTTTCGTGAGTTATACTGCCAGAGAGAGAGAGATTTGAGAACTGTGGGAGAGAAAGTTTTGTATGTTATACATAACATTGTTCGTGACACAGTTCGCAACTGAGTTTTACTTAGTGAGACAGAGAATTTCACGACCATAGCCATATAATCATTCAGACAGAGAGAGAGAGGGGAGAGAACTAACGCAATTATATCAGGGAGATTTTGGGAAAGAAACTTGAGAGAGAGAAAGAGAGAGAAGTAGCTTTTGCAACTAACGGAATTATATCACTGAGAGACAAAGAGATTACAACCAACGAAATTGTATCAATGAGACTGGGAAAGAAAGTGTCGTGAGTCATACTACCAGATACCTGTGTTTTACTCAGAGAGAATTTCTTTGACAGGAAAAGCCACATGATTATTCTGAGAGAGAGAAGGGGGGGGGGGATTTTCTTTGGCAACTAACACTAGTAACAGCATTGTATCAGAGAGAGAGAGAGAGAGATTTGACAACTAACGGAATTGTATCAGGGAGACTTTGGAAGACAGACAGGGAGAACTTCTTTGACAACTACAGCCGTATAATTATTCAAAGAGAGAGAGAGAGAGATTTCTTTGACGACTAATGAAATTGCATCAGTGAGTTGGAGAAGGTGTTTCGTAATTTATACCTTCAGAATTAATGGCACAGTGCACGACTGTTTAGTAACGAGAGAGAGAGAGAGAGAGTTACCGCCAGATTGATATGGAGAACAAAGTTAGATTTTTTCACAGTACTTAAAATTTCCGCATCCACGCAACACGCTTTTCACGTCTTCATCCACAGAGAAGTAAAATTTTAAGTATTTTGAGAAGATGAGATCAGTCAGGGCTTGTTTCACGTAGGTTAAGAAGAAATAGGAAGACAGAGAACCCCAGCTGTCATGAAATACATCAGGTCACCACGCCAGGATCAACGTTTTCTCTTTGATATATATATATATATATAATATATATATATATATATATATATATGCCATGAACTACATGTATGTATCTGATGGTACATATATACGAAAGTGGCTCCTTA
>JACVVK020000607.1:0-117500 GCA_018292915.2 Batillaria attramentaria
ATCTCGGCAGTCATACCACAGTTCGTACCGCGCATGTGTATCACACGGTTTTAAAAAAAAATCTTTTTCGCTTTTGGCCCTGTCTGCGAAACCCAGGCAAGACTAACGGTTCCTTGGCGGCTCGTAGTGCAGCAAACACGAGTATAATCAAAGTAAAACACTCCCACCAAGTTAAATTTAAATCCATGCAGACATAAATTCATCAGGATTTGTTTTAGTCAGGCCACTGACGAACAACCCCAAATTTGCTTGGTAGGAATTGAGTTAAGTTAATGTGGAATGTCTTGTGTTTTTCACGGAATCTTTAACTCTTGCACTGTTTTCAATTCGGTTTTGTCAGGTTTAGGTGCGTGAACCTGGGAAATTTAGGAAATGGGAAATTAAAAAAAAAATGAAAGAAGAAGAAAGAAGCACCCAAAGGAAACTAAGAGAAAGTCTCATCAGAAAAAAAAAGAAACGTTTTTTAAAAAAGTTGTGTTAGATCGAATTTCGAATACGTCCCCTTAGTACAGTCCTCAAAGTAGACAATCCCCACGCTGCGCTCGTGTTACAAGAACTTTCGTCACATCGACAGCTGCTACCAAGCCCATCATCTGAAAAGAGCATAGTGCATAGCGGTCGAGACAAGAGCCGTGGGAGGCGCAGTTTTCGCTCAACGCTTCGTTTCCATCGACAAGCTGGTTAGAGCACGAAGAAAAAGGAGTGTTCCTAGAAGCAGGCTTTGTAACAGGATGCAACACGAACCCGATGCAAGACCTGATCCAAAATCAGCGTTTCGTGCGTCTAAACTTCCTGACTATTTTTCCTGGTATACCCTGGGCCCAGATCTGTCCATCAATCTTTCAGCAGGCAAACACAGGACGACATGAATCACGAGAAACCTCCATCCACATCAGCGAGGGAGATCCGCAGCACGGGGTGTAACCAAATGGGTGCGAGTGGTTCTAGTGCTACTCCACATTAAAGGGGTTGACTGGTGGGTGCTTGTGAGTTGTTCTTCTTGGTTGTTGTTTCATTGAGACGACCATGGTCATCATTTTGACCATTATTGTCGTATTGCTGGTTAACTGTTTTCCCATTCTGCGGCCCCTCCCGTTTGGAATGGGATTTCGATTTGGTAAGGAAAGAAATCCCACCAAATTTCTGCCCACCGGGGACTCGAACCTGGCAGCTCAGGATCCAAAGCCGGATGCCTTAACCACTAGACCGGATCCCCTGTCAACGTCCTTTGTCACCACGTAAGGGTGATATCAAAGACGGGGCAACGAGATACAAGCCAGCACAAACATTTGACCCCAGCCGGGATTCCAGCTCACGACCCGAGCATTGGGAGTTCAACGCTCTACCATTCGGCCATCCCAGCTCCCCTACTTAAAAAGTAGCACGACCACGATGGAGTGCTTCCAAGCAGTACGTAGCACCGAGTGTTTCCTTTTTCAAACTTGAGTGTTTACAACGGACGCCGGTCTGTCTGCGGGAAACCTTGAAATGGTTTCTCAACAAGACGCGAACGCGTCACTTCAACGCAAAGACGTTCACACGCTCATAATTATTCCAGACATGTTCGCTTTGTGTGAGAGAGCAATCCGCGTCGACACTTCTAACGCGGAGTAGCACCGGAAACACTCGGTTCCATTGTCATTACACCCCGTCAGAAAAAAAAGGGGGAGGTGGGGGTGGGGGAAGAGAACACTCACGCTCAATGTGCTGAGCGATGATATCGATTTTCAGATCAAATTACCTGACCACGTAATATGTTTGAAGGGTGTGATGTCAAGGAGAGCCACATTTCATATCGGATTAACGCCCTCGAATAAGTTTGTTATCGTCGGCTCGAGGGAACGGATATTGTCTGTGGAGAGGAAAAAAAAAAGTTCCGTGGCTTTCGGCCTGTTCTTGCCTGTCTGTGTCATTTCTTTAAAAAAAAAACAAAAAACTGGACCATAGACCTGAATCCTCAGACATATTGCGAACAGGAACTCTTGACACAAGAAGTTACAAAAAAATGCCATGTCACGTGCGTGTAAACATATTCATGTGTTCCTGGTTCATCCCTTATGACGTTAGCTTCGGGTATGATATCAAGCGATATCAACATCCATGATTACTTTACTTTGTAATGACTGAAACATAGGAGAAAGCAATCTGTGCAAAATATCTTCGTCTTCTTGTCCTGCGGGGTGGGTGGGTGTTTGGGAGTTTAACGTCCTTTTCCACCACATAAGACTGATATCAAAGACGGGGCAACGAGAAAAAGACCAGCACAAATATTTGGCCCCAGCCGGGATTCGAACTCACGAAACGAGCATTGAAAGTTCTTGTACTGCATTGAACATCATACTACCAGTGAAAATAAAGATGACGGAACACAGCAAGAGAGATGATGATGATGATGATGATGATGATGATGATGATGAAACGTTTTTATTCAGGATAGAGCATTCACGCACGCATCGCTGCCTATCTTACAGGCTGTCCTGATATTCTACATTCAAGGATACTGGGGAAAAAAAACCCCAACAACAACAACTACAAACTGTCCAAAGGAAATAGAGGAGCGAAAAAGTACACATGATAAACACATTAAGAGAGAGAGAGAGAAGAGAGAGAGAGAGAGAGAGTTTGGTCTCCTGCGATGGGGACAATAAATTTTCAGCCACTTCAGGGTTAAGAGATGTTTGGCCTGTCATGTTTGCTGTTCAAGATCTTTTACAAAAATATCTCCAGGGGTGAAGGAAGAGTTGGTGTCTCTTGGGGTTACAATTGTATTGTGGAGTCATAATGATGTATTTGCTCATGTCTTACAGATCTAGGTTGATTGAAGCGCGCGCTACTGATCGTGAGAACTGTGTTTTATGATGATCGTTACGGTATCGTGAGTTCGAGTAAAATCTTGTGAGATATCTCCAGAAACACGTTGTTTTTTGTTTTTCAGATGTCAGTCAGCTTCGGGGTATTCGAGCTACATGATATTTGTGCAAGAAATGTCCTCTTGCAGAACCAGGAAAACTAATCAATGGATGAAATGCGGTTCAAATTTCTTTCATATACCCACAGTGAAACACACACGCGCGCGCGAAAACACACACACACACACACACACACACACACACACACACACACACACACACACACACACACACACACACACACACACAGAGTGAAGCTTTATTTTCCAACTGTCGCACGAAACTGTGAAATAAAATAACAAAACTTCCTCTCTGTGTGTGTGTGTGTGTGTGTGTGTGTGTGTGTGTGTGTGTGTCTGCTTGTCTGTAGAGAGAGAATTAGAGAGGGGGGGGGGAGCGAGACAGAGAGAGAGACTGACTGACTGACTGAAGCTTTATTTTTCAAGGATGAGATACTAGACAGAGAGAGAGAGAGAGAGAGAGACAGACAGACAGACAGACAGACAGAGACAGAGAGGCAATGAAATCCACCGGAAGCCACTGGACTATAGTGTCAATAACAGACAAAAGTAACAGTTTACCAGTCAGTACATGCAATGAGGGGATTTGAATGGCCCCGGCACTGAGGGGATTTGAATGGCCCCGGCACTGAGGGATTTGAATGGCCCCGGCACTGAGGGGATTTGAATGGCCCCGGCACTGAGGGGATTTGAATGGCCCCGGCACTGAGGGGATTTGAATGGCCCGGCACTGAGGGGATTTGAATGGCCCCGGCACTGAGGGATTTGAATGGCCCGCGGCACTGAGGGGATTTGAATGGCCCCGGCACTGAGGGGATTTGAATGGCCCCGGCACTGAGGGGATTTGAATGGCCCCGGCACTGAGGGGATTTGAATGGCCCCGGCACTGAGGGGATTTGAATGGCCCCGGCACTGAAGGGATTTGAATGGCCCCGGCACTGAGGGGATTTGAATGGCCCCGGCACTGCAATAAATAACTAAAATAAATGCTAGCATACAAAGGAAAGAAGCTGGACAGCACATGGGCCCTGGCCCTGGAAACAGTTACTAACACACACACACACACACACACACACACACACACACACACACACACACACACACACACACACACACACAGCTGGCAGGTGAACTAACGCACCGACGAACAAACTCACACATACACAGCTGACAGGCGGACTAACGAACAGACGGACAAACTGACAAAAGACTGGATCCAACGCACAATCCATCTCCTAAAGCAGTAAATAAACACTACGGAACACCAAGCTTCCGCTCGGTCAGTACCGTTTGACCGCGATATAAGTATCTGCTTCTGTTGCCGCTGGACATTCTTCCTTCGACTTCGTGTCCACTCGAAAGTCCACCGGATCAGACGGTACCGGCTGAGCCTGGAGGCCAAAGAACTGGTCATTCAGTCAGTATGCAAATTACGTCTGATCCGTCTGCGTCATTAGACTCCGCGACAAGCTGGAAAAGCCAGTTTGACGGTCATAGCATTATGAACGATCTCATGCTTGTCTCGCGAATTGCTCGGCCTTTTGGACTGTCACAATACGTCCAGACGCTCATACGGCAAAGGGATGGAACGAGGCAAGACAGTAACGATGTGTGGCAGACGCCCACAACTGCAGACGAGTTAAACTTGTTAAGCTATGTGTCGTCTTCCATAGGACTTCGCGTACACAGTTTGTGGCACTGGCGGACTCACGGGCACAGGAAGATAATTTTCGAACTCCCTGGGAGCCTCGATAGCGCAAATGCTGGGTGACATCGAAGACGGGGAAAACGAGGAAAAACCGCCAGTACAGCTATCTGGCTCCAACCGGGATTCAACTCACGACCCTAGCATTGAAAGCCAACGCTCTACCAGCTCAGGAAGTGTTGGCGGCAACGGCAAAT
The DNA here is from genome assembly GCA_018292915.2 of Batillaria attramentaria. NCBI lineage: Eukaryota > Metazoa > Mollusca > Gastropoda > Batillariidae > Batillaria > Batillaria attramentaria. Next base: position 4,832 of record JACVVK020000607.1, read on the forward strand.
TGTGTGGGATGTTCGTTATGTGACTATCCACGCCTGCAGAGAGGTAGGGAATGAGGCAGGGTGCTGGTTTGGAGTGAGGGTGGGTGGGTGTTTGGGGGTTTAACGTCCTTTTCCGCCACATAGGGTGATATAAAGGACGGGGCAACGATGAAAAAGCCAGCACAAATTAATATTTGGCCCAAGCCGGGATCGAACTCACGACCCGAGCATTAGAAGTCCAAAGCTCTACCATTCGACTACCCCGGCTCCCCCTGGTTTGAGTGAAGGTATCTCTGGATCACAGATACCCAAACACCAAGGCAATCATAAGCACTAGCACTCAGCCTCAGGCACACATAATATGGTAGACTGAGAATTACTCGTTGGGTCCTTCTTCAGTACACAACCTGTGATATTGTTTTTAGTCCTGATTAAATCAGTCTTGTACGGGATCTCATTTAAGCTGCACGGATTTTTACTATATAGTTACATCGGGTTTTATCGCATGGCTTTTATTTTTAATGACCGGGCAGAGAAAGACTTAACTGAGCCGCGAAATAGTCTTTGTTGCTTGCGCGGCGTAAAGCCCTAAATAACTAACTAACTGGGAGCCCCCCCCCCGACCACCCCCCCCCCCCCCCCCCCCCCCCCCCCCCCGCTCCACTCATAATCCCAACCATGCCCCCACCCCCACACCCACGCCGCCTCTACCCTGTGCCTTAATTAATTGATTCGCCCGCAAGCATCAGTGATCAATGCCCTCAGCAACACACACACACACACACACACACACACACACACACACACACACACACACACACACACACACACACATCGCTGGTAGGCAGGGAGGGATCAAAAACCAAGGGAACAATGCAATGTGAATAGACTTAAAAACCATTTCTTCGGGGGGAAAAAATAAACAGTTTAGAACGACGAAGGACGCACCACCACAAGGGAACGGAAACCACCGATTACGTGAATTTCCCTAAGGTTTCCATTCCGCTTTGCATTACCCCTAATACAACAGCTTCACAAAAACGAAAAAAATGGTCGAGTGTCACTCGAGACCGTAGAACAAAAGGGCTTCTGGACAATGCAATCTTTGAAGAAGCCACGGTCACAAAACATCCGGAATTAAATCAAGATCGTCTTCTCTCTTGGAAAGTTGTTGTTGCTGGTGTTACAGTTGTTCCTGTTTGAGGGCTTGCACGGCTTTAGGCTCTAAAAACTCACTCACTCACCCTGTGTGGGTTTAGGGGGCATCAGGATAGCTGAATGGCAGAGCGATGGACTCTCAACGCTCGGGTCGTGGGTTTGAATCCCGGCAGGGAGACCATTATTTGTGCTGGCATTTTCCTCGTTGTCCCGTCTTTGATACTAACTGGGGGCGGTCGGTGGTCTGGGGCGGTCGGTGGTCTGGTGGTTAAGAGACTTGTCACCAATGCGAGAGGTCAGTGGTTCGAGCCCCACTCGGGGCAAAGAATTTTTTCCTTCCCGTATGTGGCACCGTTCATTCGGGCCGATCGTCGGGGCTTCTCTCCGGGTACTCCGGCTTCCTCCCCCTCTGCTTTGGAAATGTTCAGCCCATCAAATTTGAAAAATAAATGCAATTCTAAATTCCGAAATTTAAACAGCTGAGCTGACCCTTCGCACCACGTGATTGTAATGTGTTTCATGTCCAGTGTGTGAGAGAATGTGTGTGATTCACGTGAGCGTGCGTGTTGGGTTCAGTTCGCGGCGCATTGAGCCGATTCGTGAAATTGGGTAAAGCGCCTGTACAATACTCATTACTATTATTATTGTTATTATTATTACCCGTACGTGGTGGAAAACGTTAAAGGGACATTAAACCCCCATACACTCATCGAACCTTGAGAGTTAAGTATCTTTTTCCCACCACATATCACCTCCGTTCTACATCATTACACTTTGCATCAAGCCGGAAAACCCATTTTGACAGTCATAGCATTATGAAAGATCTCAGACTTCTCTCTCGAAATGAGCGGCGAACAAAAATTCCAGACAATCATAACCCTGCATGTATGCCTGTCGATTACAGTTGTATCATGTTCCAGCATGTGGTATGCATGTTAAGCGTGTAAGCAAATATGTTTATATGTCTGTACGTACATGTATGTATGTAAGTATGTATGTCTGCAAAAAAAAATAAAAAAAATCCAGACAACTGAGGCATATTAGGGTATATAAAAGGGTGATATCAAAGACACTGCAACGAGGAAAGAGCCAGCATAAACATGTGGCACCAGCGGGATTGGAACTTACGACCTGCACATTGAAAGTCCAACGCTCTAGAAGCTCGGCCACGCTGACTCCCCTTTTCTTTAGAAAGAAGTAGCAGAGTTGCAGTAACACCAAACCGCGTATTGTTTTCTCCGCCGGCCAAGCAATGCTCTCTTGTATGTAGCAAAGCAAAAAGGTGTGAAAGCGACCAGCTTTGTGGCTGGAAATCATTTCTACATTTTCGGGACATCGTGCAGTGAAAAAAAGATACATTCTGATTACTGTAACAGAATTATATGAAAGTGTCATGGAACTTTGAAAGGGAAAGTGACTGAAATTTCAATGTAAACCCCATTCACTTATGGTTCTGCAGTTTTTTGTTTGTGTCCTGAGGAAGGCGAAAGCCGAAACGTTGACCCGTGCCGTCCTTTGTGAAAGTTAAGTGGTTTCTGTCCCTTCTATGTCGCTTTTATCTGCATTTTTTGTTGACATTCCTTCGCAGGAATTTCATTCTGTACCATGTTGAATTAAAATGTGTAACTAGAAACACTTTTTCTAGCATCTGATGGTCACGTCTGTCATTCTTGTATGTATATATGAGGGGAGCAGGGATAGCCAAATGGTAGAGCGTTGGATTCTCAATGCTCGGGTCGTGAGGGCGAGTCCCTGCTGGGGCCCAAATATTAAATTTGTGCTGGCATTTTTCTCGTTGCCCCGTCTTTGATATCGCCCTTAAGTGATGGGAAAGGACGTAAAATTCCCCAAATCCCACCCCACCCTTGCATGTATATAATCCGTTAATCTATATCCTTTAAAATGTCTGTTTAACTAGCAGTCATCTAACAGAAAGAAAACAAGTCTTTCTCCTACCCGTTCAACGCAAAGAAAACGTCTGAGCTTTCACTATCGACACTTGTCCAAAACGGCCCGTGAATGACTAAGATCACATAATGCTGGCAAGTCGGGATAAGCGCAGAACTCCGTCTAATTTGATGACCAACCTACCGAGAAAGGCTGCCGGATTAGGCGACAGAAAGACTGCCATTACTTTGCCCTTGGAACTAACCACTGCTCTAAGACGAGGGGCACTACTGGCACTGGTGAGGGAAAGCTGGCGCGGTCTGATAGTCAAGGGGTACAGCGTGCTGATGAAACTGTCCCGGGTTAAAACGTAGGACGGCCTGCCCGAAATGTTCTTTGGATCGAATTTTCTAACAGTGCAAGTCTTTGGACCAAGACTAAGGAGCAGTAAGCTTCTGTTGGATCGAAACTTCTTTGGCCGTCGACGGTGAGAAGAACAAAGATGGCGCGTAATGAAAATGTGCAGAAATTTATAATCAGTTTTATGAGCTATTATTGTGTTCTGTGTGTCATAAGATGAGGTCATCGCCTGATTCCTTCAATAATTTTTCGAGAGATGACAATGATGATTTCACACCATTTTCTTTTCAATCATCATAGTCTTCATACCTACCTCTTCCATCAGTGTGTGTGTATGTGTGTGTGTGTGTGTGGGGGGGGGGGGGGCTGTATAGGACAAAATCATCAGAGACTGACGTCATTAAAGTCACATTCTTCGTGGCCACAAGAGTTTTAAGTCTCATTAACCCAACTACCCATTTAATGGCCTCAGCTCACCCCCCCCCCCCCTCTCTCTCTCCTCTTCTCCCAATCCTGTTTATTTTAAGCTGTCACGTCAAGTATTGGCTTCCATACATGTCATCAGCGCGAAGACGTGAAAGAAGTCTGACTAGTTTCAACCACGCCATCACCAACCTCATCACCGTACCCCCGCCGAGCTGCAAAATGATCGACGTTCGCTGGCGACACCGCACTCCAATGGCTTCCCTCCTCAAGTGTGAAGCTTGCGCAAGAAGCAATGAAACAGGCGAAAAGAGGGGCCTTGAGATAATTCTGGGTGTTTTATGAGAAGGGCTTCTGGCTGGGTAAATCCAGTAATGAGAATATAGGGTACCCTGGCTAGCCGTAGCTGGCCCGTGAAAATGAAGGGGATGAAATCTTTTCCCCGAGAAATCGTCGATGGAATGCTGGAGGTCCCTATCTGCATGCCTTTCTGTTATATATAGTTACATCATAGACAGCTCCAGGCACGAGCGACGATTGCCGTTTACAGGCACTGGTTTATGTGAGTCTTTTGGTTAACACATTTCCTATCGTGCACGAGCATCCCCACATTTTTTGGCTCTATTTTGTTTTGGTTCTGTTTGCAAAATTCAGGCAAGATTAACGACAAAGTACCACACTTTAAGAAAATGCTAAACAACCCAATGAAACAAAGCACATCTGGTTAAAAGACGCAAAGAAACAAGAGTTCTGATCTTGTGGTGTATGTTATTTAAAATATTGACAACACATCGCTCCATCTCACTTACTGGTGGTATTTTGGTACCAATTGCTATTTTGGGCAGGGAAACAATTGTAAATTAATGACATGGACCCTTTGTAGTCTCATGCAGGTTATGTTCCTTACAGAAACACACGCCAAACCGTAACTTTAGTCGATCTGCCTACAAGAACGTTCCTTCCAGTAATCATCCACATACCAGAGTGGTATTTTGTAATACTTTTCCCAGAACCCCACGGGAGTTCGGTTTATCGACAGCACAGTAAGCAAACAAGCGATAGAAAGGGAGAAGAAGAGGACTACCGTATTCTGAAACAGGGTCTAAGCGCCGACGAAATCCATGGCGCTTAGACCCTCTTTGAAGATGACAAGACACGACAAACAGTACCCCCACAAGGTCATGGCCAACCGTGGAGTCCGCAGCCATTGATACTGAAGCCACTTCGCAGGTTCCTTGCCTGACGGCACAAACTGTCTCTTCCATCCAAAGCAATGTCTATTCGGACACCGTTAAGTGCGCTGAAGGACCCAGCCCCATACGGCGGCTATTGCTGTGCCACAACCAGCCCTCCGGCGGTGCTAGGAACAGGCAATAGGCTGTCGTTGGACGTCAGTCCGGTTCTGTACAATGTTGTTCTGGAAAGTACTATTGGTTGGAAACAGAATGCTGGCTGGTTGGCTAGGGAGTTTAGCGTCCGGGGAAACAGCATCACGATGATAGTGATGTTGATCTAATTGTACTTGTGTACTTCAAACGCCTTTACGTTTTTCGTTCGTAATTATTTACTGTTCTGTTTCGTGGAAACTGAAATTTGTGAAGGGGTGAAAATCTCACCTTAGATTTAACTTAACAAGGGTTAATTGACGCTGGTTTATGTGTTACTGCAGTTAAGCCACAGGGTACTTCTTCTTCTGCGTTCCATGTGGCAGTCAAATTCGCAGTCCCGACATGGCGATGAACTGCTCCGTCTTTGTAGGTCGTCGATGTTCCCCCAGAGTTTGTCGTGAAGGCTGGTGTCGATGGGCCAGATTTCACGGCGGAGCTGCTCGAGGTGTGGGCAGGTTTGTAGGATGTGGTCTGGAGTCTTCTTCTTCAGCACCACACTGGCATGATACTGTGTCCGCGAGGCCCATCTTCTTCATATTATGTTTTCGCAGACCACAGTGGCCAGTTCTCAGGCGAAAGATGGTAGTCTGTCCTTGCCTGGTCAGCTGGTTTATGTGGTCTTGTTCAGGGTTCTAGTTGCTGTTCTTGGTGCGCCAGTCAGCTCTGAAGGAGTTCTTCAGTCGCGTCCTAAGCCACAGGGTACAAACTCCCCGTTCTTGTATGAGTGATGCTGCGTTTTGCCCAGAATGTCTGTTTCCAGCACGAGAGTAAAATGGGTACCTAGCCGTTCTGTTCAGTACAAAGATTCCCTGTTGTGTAGACAGCAACAGTCTGCAAGAAAAGCACAACCTCTTCTGGACCGTAGGACGGTTTGCTGCAACCAATGACTATCAGAATTCTATACTGGTCTGTGTCGCACACGGAAGGGCCAATGGACACAAGAGAGACACAATGGACACAAAGAGAGAGAGAGAGAGAGAGAGAGAGAGAGAGAGAGAGAGAGAGAGAGAGAGTCAATGAATCAAGGAAACTTTATTTTACAACGGTAGAGGCAGTTGACGTCAGATAGTCAGTTTCCGTACTTGCCGTTGCTAAAAACTACTATTAACTAAGTAATAAATGGAATAAAACACAAGAGAGAGAGAGAGAGAGAGAGAGAGAGAGAGAGAGAGAGCGAGAGAGAGAGAGAGAGAGAGAGAGAGAGCGAGAGAGAGAGAGCGAGAGAGAGAGAGAGAGAGAGCGAGAGAGAGAGAGAGAGAGAGAGAGAGAGAGAGAGAGAGCGAGAGAGAGAGAGAGAGCGAGAGAGAGAGAGAGAGAGAGAGAGAGAGCGAGAGAGAGAGAGAGAGAGAGAGAGAGCGAGAGAGAGAGAGAGAGAGAGAGAGAGAGAGAGAGAGCGAGAGAGAGAGAGAGAGAGAGAGAGAGTAATACAGAGCAGCGGTTCCTAGATGCTTATGGTTCGTTACACGTGTCGTCTGAAGTCAAGTCAAAATGTACCAAGGCATCCCATCAAATTTCTCTTCTGCCTTCATCCAGATGCACTCCCTCTATCCTTCTGTCCACAGCAAACCCACTTAAACGCTCAAACACGTTTTTCAATTAACACTACCGGCATCCAAAGTCGACAAAAATCGCTCGCAGAACCGAGATGCCGAAATGGCCAGACGGGAACCCCCGTAAAAAAAAAAAAGCAGGGCATATCTCTGGTGGACTCCCCAACAATTGCCGCGGTCCCCGGCCTCTGATGTACGACACCATAATTCGCCTGAGTGTAATGGTCTGTTCCTTTAGTCGAACACTCTGCATACGCATGACTCCTTCGGGTCGTTTAGGGGGTCACCGGCTGACTCCTCTTCAAAGGAACCCAGCGCGGTCGCCGGATATTGCTTGTGATCAGGTTAACATGGAGCTGGTTCCACTCAGGCTCGTATAACTAACTCTGGAGCGTGCAGCAATTCATTGAGCTGCTTCAGTTCTACATAACGCGACTCTCGTAAAAACTTAATTTACATGTTTTATGCGCTTTTTTTTTCTCGATAGGAAACATGTACACACAATGCATTTGCAATGTTCAAAGGCATTTCATGTGTTTTCCCTGGGTTTTCTTTAAAAATACTATAAGTATATTGTGATCTGTTCCAAAGTTCTTTAAGAAGGTTACGTAGTGGTCGAGACAATTTTAGTCTGCCGTGAATTTTAAAACAAAATCACCGTATCAAATATCTGTGAAATTTTTACAGACAATACATTCTTCTGACTTTGACTTAATTGACTTGACTTGACTTGGCAATATGCATGAGGTACATTGTACGAAAATACCACACCAATAACTATTTCAGCGTTGGATGAAATCTATCTGTCCTTGTCGACAAATGGCATGGCTTTCCCACACTCGCGATACTTACAAACACATCATCAATCTATTATTTCGAAACATAGCATGCCCATCGGCCTATGTCAACTGGGGAATTCATAGGCATGAGCAAGTAGAAAAGAACCTGTAGATAATGACATTATGGCTTACCTCTTAATAGCCCAAGTCCGACCAACCCCTGCCCGCTAAAAAGAACAAACCACTGCACACCAGCAGGATCCAGTAACCGCCACTATTCTGCAAGGCGTGGGCCTTCCCCGCTACGCCCGAGTCCGCTGCAGTTTGCGTAACAGTGGCTTGAAGTGGCTCAAAGTGATCTGAAGATATGAAGTAAAATCTTTGCATAGGATTCTAAAAGTTAACCAGATCAGATGACGAGCAAACCTGCACGTGTCCTTGACGAACTGGGGAAAAATACACAGACAAAACATTAAACTCGTTCTTGCACACAGGAAATTGTCGGCAGGTTCGTGAAACATACGCCATTACCGCCAGCGAGAACACGGTCACATGTCATTTGAAGTTGTCATCACCGTAACCAACATGGCCATGTTCTTGCCGAAGATCTTCGGCTGAACGCCAAAACGATATGCACACACTCATCCAGGGTCCGTGAAGCAGAAACTTTCCTCTAAAATCTGTGTGCGAATCCTATTTGTTTTCTTCTTTTCTCAACCATTTTAGTGATGCAAGGGAGTCTCGAAGACAGAAATGAGAAAGCGACCACGAAAAAACACAAAGGCAACATGGGTCTCGCTGCTGAGATGGGAGCAAGAGTTCAAATCAGATTTTTTTTTTTCTCTCACCTAGTTGGCTAAATTTCGGTTGCGCGTGATGAAGAACAACCAACAGGCACAAGCATTACCGCAACCCTTCACACTTCCCAGTAAGCATTTTCTCGCAAGAGAGACGCGAACAGGTAACTCAGTGTGTGAAAGAAATCCGTGCAAATACCAACATCCAAAAAACAAACCAAAAACCCGCAACAAAACAACAACAAAGGGAGGGCGGCGTGAGGAACAGACTTCCTCAGAAATGTGGGACACAGAAGGAAGGAAATATCACTTGGAATTACCCTCGGGTTACGGTGTGGGGTGTATGGGTATGTGGGGGTTTAACGTCCTTTTCCACCACATACGGGTGATTCAAAGACGGGGCAACAATGAAAAAGCCAGCAGAAATAGCCCCAGCCGGGATCGAACTCACGACCCGAGCGTTGGAAGCCCAATGCTCTATTATTCGGCCATCCCGGCTCCCTTGCCCTCCGTACAGTGATCGAACCCGGCCTGTCGTGTACATACTGTGGTGGCACTGGAAGGGAAGGGAAGGGAAGGGTAGTGTGTGTGTGTGTGTGTGTGTGTGTGTGTGTGTGTGTGTGTGTGTGTGTGTGTGTGTGTGTGTAAACGATCTATACTCTACGAGCATTAATAGCCGGGAAAGCTTCTAATAAAACCGTTTCGCTTGCCGGCCGAGTGTGAGTGCATCTGTGCTGGATGACTGAGCAAGTCGTCTAGTGGTGTGTTTCTTGCAGGTTCTTCTCTTCCTATGGAAACGCAAATAGAGCGCGACAAGCACACGAAGCTGGACGAACAGGCAATAACATTTATGATGTTCGTCTGATTTGCTGGTCTAGATATTATAAATTTGTTCCGATTCTACGGAAAGGGTGGTGGCCGGGAAGGAAGGGGATGAGGTTGGTTCCCACGTGAGCGGTTTACAACACTGTTGTATCAAACCTTCAACTCACAGAACACAATGTCAAGCAACAATTAAACAGACAGTCACTAGGGTTGAAGAAAGATATTGGTGTAATATAAACTTTTCTTCATGAACAAATGTTTAGGATTGGATTTAAATATATTTTCTTGAGTACATTTCTTGCAAAGATTTGGAAATTGTCCCAAGTAATAATTGGTTGCTTGCGCGGCGTTAAGCCCCAACTACCTACCTACCTACCTACCTACCTAACTAACTAACTAACTACAATAATGCGGATTTTTATAGCGCCTAATCTCCGGAGCCGGGGTTCTAGGCGATTTACAAATGTACACTAAAGGTGATAAATAATCACATGAATAATAGATGAATAATCAACTAAATAAATACGAATAAAAGCATGCATATATGCATACCTACATTACATACATATAGTCAGACATACAGTCAGACATACATACAAGCACTGACACCTACATACATACCAACATCCAATACACACCTATATACATACACACTGCAAAAAACAACGGGTTGGTGTTGGTAACGGGCTGAATAATTTATCTGAAGGCTGATATGAATAGATACGTTTTGAGGGCGTGTTTGAATAACTGGGCAGATTGGTTGTGTCGTATTACCTGAAGTCACTGACTAACCAAGTATTAAGTGACTTAATTTCAATGTAACTCAGATTCTAACCTTATGTACCAGTCGCCTCTTCATACTTCAGAAGGACATCATTTTGAGTCTGTCAATCACTCTACTACCTTACAGGGGACGTCATTACCTACCAAAATGTATCGATGTCTGTATACAGAAACCCAGACTTTAGACGTATCGATCCTCACAGTACATCCACCCAAAGCCCTGAAATCCCCATTACGCTGTTTAAGAAGACTCCCAAAGCCATGTGTGCCGCCCGTATTAAAGGTCTAAGATAAACACCACCGTGGTACAGAACAGATGGGACACTGTACACTCTGTCCCAGAAGTCCTGGGCGGGTTCTAACGGCTTCCGGTTCGACTGCAGACGGAGGGAAAACAGAGATCTATAAATTGACAAGGAGTTGCAGACCAGGGCGGCCCAGAAACGTTCATTTCTGTCGTCAGAGGCGTGGAGCGGTCTGCCACCCCTCAGGTTCTGATGTGTCACTTTGAAAGCTCAATCGTGACTGCGGCAGGCTTACCCCGCGGCGGACTTTTACGTTAGGGCGTCTTAGATTGATGATGTTTCTATATAAAAAGCATGCCAACGTCCGTAAGCCTTGATGTAGGATTTTTACGTGGGAAGGCTTACATTGACAAAGTTTCAGTGAAAAGCATGCTAACACCAGTAGCTCTTGCGATGGAATTTTTAAGCAGGGATTCTTACATGAATGAAGTTTCAACAGAAAACAAAAACAAAAACAAACACATGCTAACGTCCGTAGCTCTTACGGTGGAATTTTTAAGCGGGGATTCTTACATGAATGAAGTTTCAACAGAAAAAAGAAAACATGCTAACGTCCCTAGCTCTTGCGGTGGCATTTTTTACGCAAGGGTGGATAGGTGGGTGTTTGGGAGTTTAACGTCATCTTCCACCACGTTAGCCTTACAAATATTTGGCCCCAGCCGGGATTCGAACTGACGATCCGAGCATTGGAAGTCCAATTCTCTACCATTCGGCCACCCCGGCTCCCCTTTTTACGCGAGGAGTCGCACGTGGATGAAGTTTCAATGTAAAGAAACTCCCCAAACAAACAAGCAAACAAACAACAACAACAACAACCACCATGCCAACAAGCGTACCTCTTACAGTGGGATTTTAACATGGGGGGGGGGGGTCTTCTACTGACAAAGATTCAACACAAAAATGCGTACTAGAATATGCACGCATAGCTACTAAGGTAGGATTTGTCCCTAAGGCATGTCGCCAGAATTCTCATGTATCGGCTGTCATCATGGTACTGCAACAGAACTTCAAGAGAAAAGTAATATTACAATTTTATGTACATGTATCATACCTGGATCACTCTCCCCAAACACGCAAAATTACATTATTTAGTCTGCTCCAGATCTTGCTTGTCTGCTGCCATGGATAAGCACATGCTAGTGGATGGACGTCGTGTGGGACGAGTTTTTAAGTTCAAGATCAAAAGCAAGACTGACTGATTGTCTACAAGGCAAATTGTGCTTTGGGGCCAGGCATGCTTGTTGAAGTAAACACAGTCTTTGGTGATGCCGGTCTTCCGCAGTGTGCAGAATATTACGCGGTTTCTCTGTCGAGATCTTTTGTGTAGGAGACTGTGAACTCTCCAGACGATTGGCTCTTTCCATACCCCCCCCCCCAAAAAAAAAAAAAAAAATAAAAAAAAAAATGCATTCACGATTGGACGAAAGTTCATGCCCCGCAAAAAGAAGCCCTCGTCTATCACAGAAAGCCTTTTTGTTGCATGCAAAAAAAATTAGAGTTTGCCCGACAGCGTGAAAAGAAGGCAACCAGTCAAAACTATGCTGGCCCTCCTCACGTGCCAATCAGACAAACTGCCGAGCTTTTGCGTCAGAGATGGCGATCACTGTGAAAGGAAGGGCAAGGGGAAGACGACCCGAAATGAATTGAAGCGACTCTGCAAGACACCCATAAAGTAATTGCTGGTGACTGCCCCTCCGCTCAATGCATTAAAAACTTGTTTCATCGACCGAGGAAATGCCCCAGTTGCACGGGTCTTTCTCTGCTGGGAGAGGAGCATATTTTCTCTCGTCCCTGTGCCCGCAGGCCATGGCAAGGGGTAGAGCTTGGATTTGATTTTGCCTCTACATTTCGTTTCCTCGGCAAATAGGTCTGAGGGATGCTTTTAGATGGTATAGCCTGTGCACCATCACAAGACAGGGTTTGGTCCTTAATATCCAGAGTAGTAAAACCAAAGGAAAGAACTAAAGAAATTGGCCTTACTAACCGTGTTGTAAAAGCTTAAATTCGATCACAGTAATTTTTGCAAGACAATTCGGAAATGCGTTCACTGTTTCCAGGGGATTTGGTTTAGTGGTTAAGGTATCCGACTTTGGATCCTGAGCCACCTGGTTCGAATCCCTGGTGAGAAGGAGTTTGGAGGGATTTTTTCTCTCTTTCTAAACAGAGTCAAAATCACGTGCAGACTTGTTTACGGTGCCTGCCCCGCCCTCGTGTACGCACGCACACACAAATATCATGCCTACAGGGTAAAAATCCCACGTCCATCTTTCAAACAAGAGTAGGCTGTGGCCGGTGGCGTGAAAAACAGAAATACTGTCGCACTCACCAGAGTGGATAGCAGCCATGAGCCTTTCAGACGGGATGGATATGTGGGCCGAGGTGAAGTCTACCATATGGATATGTGGGCGGAGAAGTCTACCATACCATACCAGAATGTTTTCTGTTGCCGTAAAAGGCCAAAACGCAGATTTCATGCTAGATTTTCGTTTCCACAGCATACAAAACAGCAAGGGAACCGCACCCACTTCGACAAGCAGAAGCAGATCTCTCTAAGCCAGTGACGCATAAAAAGCACAAAATGGCCGCGCCGTAACTAACACACTTTTATCAAACGTTGCTCCCACAATTAACAGACAAGCATCTGGCTCCTAAAGAAAAGCTTGGGGTCGCGCTAGCTCTGATGACCGATCTGAAAGCCTAGGTTTTGAATCCCAAGTGGGTCAGATTTGTGAAGATCTTTCTGGCTCCTAAAGAAAAGCTTGGGGTCGCGATAGCTCTGATGACCGATCTGAAAGCCTAGGTTTTGAATCCCAAGTGGGTCAGATTTGTGAAGATCTTTCTTCTTCTTCTTTATCTACATTTTTCTCCTTTGTCTCTGTTACAACTTCGACCTCTCTCGTGGATCCCTTCTGCTGTTAGTGGACATTGGATTAGATGGCTGGGACCATTTTCTCATGCTTTGCTCTTTGAGACCACCTCCTTGGTGAAAAACAAACAAACAAACAAAATAACAAACGAACAAATAAAAATATTTCGAAGTTCTGGATTGTACAGCACATTGCACAGCAGGCGTTATGCACGTTGCTACATCGCTTCAATCCCATAACCAAATTCTCAGACCGACTGCCACTAACACACCCAGACAGAAACCTGAAAGCACCCCATGGAGACATCTCAAGCGAGCGTTTTTAGTACTTCTGTGTGCCACAGGAAAAAATCAAGAAAGTAGAGCAGACCGCACGTAAATTGGTTCTTTTCACAACTCGTGTTGACACGTTTTTCTTTCGGTCTGTACCGCTTACTCGTTTCAAAAAACGATTCTTCTGGGTCGGGTCTCGGTTGGTGAGATTGCAGGCTTGGTTTGTCAATACCACAATTTCCAGAGGTCATGGGAGCCGTGGACCCTGGCGGTTCTGGTCTGATAAGTAGGCCAGTACTGACCTCCTTACTAATGCCTGTGTGGTGAGTAATGGTCCAAGATATCGCGTATTTCCACTTGCATCAAGCCTTCAGCGAGAGCTAACTTTACAGCTGCATTAACGATGAATACCGAGGGTGAGTTATAGTGCTTTCCGGGTTCAGGAATTTCTTCAGTTCTTCTGTGTGTGTTAATGTATGTTTGAGAAATGTAGATCTAGAGTTATACTTTCTTCTTCGGTTAATGTATTTACTTTGATGCTTGTTTATACTGTTTTCAGGGTTCTGGAATTAGGTTGCTTTCTTCAGATTTTGTACTAATGGTGATTCTTGTTCGGCCGTTAGCGTAATGCTGTTTTCATGGATCAAGATTTTGCTCTCTTATTCGGTTATTGATGATGATATGATGCTTGCTTGAAAAGCGAATAAAGTTTTGCTGTCTTCAGGGTTCAGGAATTTGCTTTCTTCTTCGGTTTTTATACTTACCTTGATGCTCGTTAAAATGTTCCTGAGAAAGGCTATTCGTAGCTGAATTAAAAATTTATGGATACCGGTCTAATTATTATCGCGTGTTTCATCATCATCATCCATTATCTAATGTGTCACCACAAACGATCCTAGAAGAATGCGAGTCTGTCGTGGTGAAACCAATAAGCCAGTGTCGTGTTACAGAATTCACTAAAACACAGAGGTGGGGAAACCAGACGGGACCCGATCAATAGCCGCCCGGGCAACATTGCAGGTTATTTATCACCACAAGCATGTGACGGTGTTGCCCTTTGCCAGCAAAGACACATATACAGAAAACAGGTGTTGAGAACCGCACTGCCAGAATAAGCAAACAGTAACAGAGATACCCTTCCCCCCCCCCCCACACACACACACAATTCAGGACAGTTTTGCAGGGAGAACAAGTCAACACAACGCCATAGTGTACTAAAACCACGATGAAAATAATTCTCCTGGAAAAAAGGAAGACGGCGGTACTGATGTACTGATGGCCAACGCTGGTCCGCGAGACCGCGACCCAGCTTCTCTTTAAGCAGAGCAAGAAGGGTTTAATGGGATTAATGCTACCATTTTATGCTCACAGATCGTTCTGAGCTGTTTTCGTGGTATCTATCATCACACCACTTATATACACCTGGACAGTGACAGCGTCTGTAATGATGGCACTGAGCCAACAGGAGCGTACTCAATGACCCGGAGATCACACTGAGCGATCCAGTAGGGTAACAACATTCATAGCATTTGAATGCTCGATCACTTGCAAACAGCATTGCCTCCCACTAAGAGCTGTACTAATAATCAAGATAAAGTATTTCAAGCGTGCAGGCGCACTCACGAGCGACACCGTTCAAAAACATAAGTTAGCTTAGCAAAGATGGCATCAGTTTGTTTAAGCATGTACGTCGGAACACCAGTACGACACATCGTGTCGCAATGGAGAGCTGAAAACACAAGACCAAAAAATACTTGGTGTCAGAAAAGACTACAGATCCACTCTGATAATGGCGCTTGAAACATTCTTGAGCAAACAGACCAGATCGAAACCCATCGTACTGAACACAAGAAGAGAAATGGACCACAAAGTATACCGCGTTGAAATGCCACGGAAACCTCTTGATCATGAGAAAGCTACAACAGTATGACAGATCTGATGTTACGTGGCCTCACTGATAACTCGAGTAGAACCATGCAACAGTGGTGGTTGACCATTGCGCTGAACCCTACTAAACACTAAAAGAGAAATGGACCACAGAGTACTTGGTGTCACAATCCAAAGAAAGCTTGAAGTGAAACAGTATGAAGGATATAGACACTCTGGTGGCGCACTAGTACAACTTCACAGATGTGGTGACTTGCCGATGTGCCGTCTTGTCCTAGCCCACCATACTGAACAAAAGAGGAGAAATGGACTACAAAGTACTTGGTGTCAGAGTGCCATTAAACCACCTCAGGCAGAAACTGAACAAAGCAGGAGAAGTGTGATGGACGTTCTGTGGATTTCCTGCTAGCTCATTGGTACAACCTTGCAACGGTGACGGCAAGCCAGTCTTAACCCACCCTACTGAACAGAAGAACAGAAACTGACCATAGAGTAGCTGGCGTCATATTTTCATGAATTTCAGCAGCATAAAGCTGTTTTGTCAGATGTTACAAAGGTTAACTGGTAGCGCACTGGTGCAGCTTTAGAACAGTGGTGACTTGCCGATATGCCGCCTTAATGTCATCTCCCCCCTCCACCCCCTTCCCAATGGGGGAGCCGGGGTGGTCGAATGGTAGAGCTTTGGACTTCTAATGCTCGGGTCGTGAGTTCGATCCCGGCTGGGGCAAAATATTTGTGCTGGCTTTTTCATCGTTGCCCCTATGTGGTGGAAAAGGACGGAAAACCCCAAACACCCACCCCACCCCACCCCTTCCCAATGTCACGTAAAATAAAACAGAAATGGACCACGAGGTACCTAGCGTCAGAATGCCATGAAACCGTCTTGGACAGAGAGAAACCTGGAACAGTACGGCCAACCAATCCTATAATAAACCACACAAGTTCTGGGAACAAGAACACAAATGAAGAACTAACTCTTCAGCAGGACAGCATGCTGGGAGAGTATGCGAGATGTTACGTGGGTTCCCGGTAGCCCACTGATACAACCAGAAGCATAATTATATATATCCTCAACCCTACGACAGTGCATGGAGACTACAGTCAGTCTGCCTTGTTCTCGTAACCAACCGTACTGTGCTACAGCAACAGAAGGGTAAAGGCACGGTGATCTTAAAACGTACGCGACAACAAAGTCACATAATTATAGGAAAAGAGCCTCTCGACAAATGGATAGACGCGCTTATCCATTAGCGCCAATCTGATCACGTGACAATGCTTTCAGCGCCGCCGGTTGGTCAGAATGAATGGTGGCATGGCGTGCGTGCCCTTACAGGTCACGGGGGCCCTGTCAAAGGTCGGAGATGGCCATTCATCTTACGAAATGGCCGTTGCTCCATCCGTACATGAAATAACGGCATTAGCGGCTATTCATATGGAACATGGTTCTTCAGCAGTACACGGGCCAAACTTCGATATATCAGTTGAGTTACGCCTTTGAACAGTGGCATATCTTTTAGTTGTTTTCCGTCATGACTACTGACGTTGTTGCGTAGGGGAAAAAAGAAGAAGAAGAAGAAAAAAAAAAAAGAAAAAAAAGTTTAAAGTGAGGAGATTTTGGTGAACTGAGACCCCCGGGCTGCTCATCTGCGGTTTCGCTCCGGGTCCTCCGGCCTTCCTGTCCCGTTAGCCGCGAATTAGTCTTTGTTGCTTGCGCGGCGTTAAGCCCTAACTAACTAACTAGCCAACCTTCTTCTCCCAGCAAAAAATCGAATACAGGGGGGTGAGGGGGGGGGGGGGGGTGGCGCTGCATCGCGGTAACGCGCTTCCCTCCGGGGAAGCAACCCGATTTGCCCGAAGAGGGATAATAATAATAATAATTGTATAAATATGTGGGCGCTTTATATCCAGTTTTTTGGATTGGCTCAAAGTGCTGCGAGCTGAATGGTCACCATCAAAAGGAAGAAACAACAGTGGCCAACACAGAAGCAACAGGGTACGGCAAGCCCTACTCTGAAGTTCTCATAACTATGCACACAACAAAAATAGATATATCGACAACTTCATGTAACGGTCACCATCAAGAAAGAAGGAACAACAGTGATGATCTCAGAAACAAAAGTGTATATATAGACCGGTCCCCGTAGCGTAGTGGCTAGCACTTCGGATTATGGACCGGGAGACCCGGGTTCGAGTCCCAGCCGAGGCAAGCGGGATTTTTCCTACCTAGGTCGGCTCCTACGCAGAGCAAGTGTGCTATGGGCCCAATGGGGAGGCTGTTGCCACACAGCCGAGCTTCACCCTTTTCAGGGGTGCGACTTTGGTATGACACGTCTTATGACGTGGATGATTACACGGCCGGCACCGCAGGTGCCGTAGTTCCCGGGCCTGGTAAAGCCGGGATATTTATGACAGGAAGCGTGGAATGCGGCCCTGTCCCGCAGTCCCAAACCACACGGACTTCTATAGCAACATCTTACCATCATCCTCATCTCCATCATCATGCATGATAAAAATTGCCCCCAACTTCCGAGCCCTCCGTGGATTCCACCCGTTACCAGGGAGGAACACCACTGGAGCCGGCAAAGAGATGTGGCAGCAAAAAGAAAAAAAAGAAAAAGAAAAAAAAAGTATATATAGACCCTACTTACATGCGTGCAACAAAAACCCGGCCGGAGAAATAAAGGGACAGGAAGAAAACTAGATCTATCGACAACTTCATCTGACGGTCACCATCAAGAAAGAGGGAACAACAGTGGTCAACTCAGAAACAAAAGTGTATAATATATAGATCCATTTTTGAAGTTCTTACATGCGTGCAACAAAAAACCCGAGAAGTAAAAGGACAGGAACAAAAATAGATCTGTCGGCAACGCGACTTCACCTAACGGTCACCATCAAGAAAGAGGGAACAACAGTGGTGAACAAAAGTGTATACATAGACCCTACTTTGAAGTTCTTACATGCGTGCAACAAAAAATCCCGACAAATAAAAGGACAGGAACAAAAATTGATCTGTCGGCACCGCGACTTTACCTAACGGTCACCATCAAGAAAGAGGGAACAACAGTGGTGAACTCAGAAACAAAAGTGTATACATAGACCCTACTTTGAAGTTCTTACATGCGTGCAACAAAACCCCCCGCCGGAGAAATAAAAGGACAGGATCAAAAATAGATCTGTCGGCAACGCAACTTCACCTAACGGTCACCATCAAAAAAAGAAAAAAGAGGGAACAACAGTGGGCGACGCAGAAACAAAGGAGATCGGAAATAAACCCCACTTTCTTCTTACATGCACGCAAATGCTCGTAGGCGTCGCACAAAGCTACATCAAAAGCACTGAGGCGAACGTTTTTGCCCTCGCAGGTTAACCGCCTACTTCCGATACTAGGGATGTTAGCCCAGACTGATTTCGCTCTTGTCTCAGTAAACCGGGCTGCTCAGTGGGCAGCGGATTAACAGCTTCCTGTTTCTGGCTGCCGGACCGAAATGAGGTCGTCTTTTACGACTGCCGTGTGACGTGATGAGACCACAACTGCTACGATTAGCGTCCACTATTGGCTTGAGTCAATCTCTCCTTTGCGAGTCGGGCAGAAGCTGGGGACTGGCTAGGGTAGACTGAATATTACTGAGCAACCCTTTTTGCCGGAAACGAAACGAAAGGAACGAAAGGAAACGAAACTTTGTTATTTTACAACGGAAAACAAAACAAAACAAACCACACACACACACACACACACACACACACACACACACACACACACACATCGTTTAAAATCCTTTATTTATTTATTTATTTATTTATTTTCTTTTTGTGGTGTGGCTATACATCTACTCAAAAAAAAAAAAAAAAAACGGTAAAGAGAAAAGAAGCATTGCCGGCATATTCTTGAAAAGGTCAGACAACCAAAAGGATGAAGACACGCGGAGAGAACAAAACAGACGAAAACAAATTTAGGCTATTTCCAGGGAGCCTTTACCACGGAACAAAACAAACAAAATTCAATTTTAATTTGGGCGTAACTCGATTTTGAAAATAGCTCACGAGAGGTTGACAAAGTGTGACACCCCGAGCACTTCTAAAAATTGAGTTTCGCCAACATTCCAGACGTCTTGGAAATACAAGGACAGCGCCTCGATGTGTTTCAGAGGAATACATTTGTTGTTGTCTTACATCATCTGAACGTGTTTTGACAGATGGGTTTGGCGTTGTGCTTAAGGCGTCCACTACGGATCCTAAAGCCGGCTCTTAACTGGGCACTGCGGAGCACACATGTCACACAGTTGTGATTTCGGGGGTTTCCGCCGCTGTGACGTCATCACAGCTACTGTGACTGTGGGTTCCACAACAGATTCTGATTGGCTGTACTACGTCACTTGGCGCGCAAACATGGCGGACAGAGTATCCTAAATTGCATTGTCGCCTGAAAAGACTTCAATGTTTACAGACCTTTTCGGGGGACAC
Organism: Batillaria attramentaria; assembly: GCA_018292915.2. Classification (NCBI taxonomy): domain Eukaryota; kingdom Metazoa; phylum Mollusca; class Gastropoda; family Batillariidae; genus Batillaria; species Batillaria attramentaria. The sequence goes on from JACVVK020000607.1 coordinate 24,556, forward strand.
ATCGTTTGGGAGTTTAACGTCCTTTTCCATCACATTTTTGAAGGACACAAATGTCCATGGGATTTTACGGATCAGCACTACAAAGGCCGGACGGCTTGCCTCCGAGCTCTGCCTGCCATTGCGGACGCGATGGGCGTCGGACGGTACAGTGTATCGGATCGTGATTGTACGTCACCGTGCACTGCTGCCTTTGTTCAGTTTTGTAGTTAGTAGACACACCGAGCGCAACGACTGTGATGTGGCGCGTGTGTGTTTTTTGCGCGGTGCCCAGTTAAGAGCAGGCCTAAGGCGCAGGTTCGCATCCCTGTAGGCAGGAATTTGGTGGGATATTTTCTTCAGCCTGCTCTTAACTGGGCACAGCGCGCGAAACACACATGTTCACACCACAGTCGATGCGCTCGGTGTGTCTACTAACTACAAAACTGAACACAGCTGTGCTTGGTGACAAACCGATTGAAGATGCACTGTCCGCCATGTTTGCGCGTCGAGTGACGTAGTACAGCCAATCAGAACCTGTCGTGGAAACCACAGTCACAGTTGTGGCTATTTGAAATCCAGGTTGCTGTGATGACGCCACAGCGGCGGAAACCCCCCAAATCACAACTGTGTCACAACTGTGGACAGCACTGTGGCACTCCGCAGTGCCCAGTTAAGAGCCGGCTTTACCAAGTCGAGACCAATTGTTACCCTCCACCACGAAATGAGTCTTCTTGTGCTATTTGTTCATGTTACAAGACGACTCATTTCGTGGTGGAGGGTCACAATTCATCCAGATATCAAGTGTGCACGCAAAAGATGACATTCCATATGGTAAGGTTGGCATTCCATAAGGTTGGTTGCGCTGTATGTGAGAAACAGCCCGAATTTCCTTTACAATGGTAGAATGAACTATAAGATGATTCAATCACTCATTCATCTCTTGACATTCTGAACACTTTTTAAGTACTGGACGCTCTGATTACAACTGTCTTTCGTATTCACAGAAATTCTTAAGAAGTCAGATAGCGCAGAAAGTAGACGATAAACATGAGGAAAACGAAGATTCTCTCTCTCTCTCTCTCTCTCTCTCTCTCTCTCCACTGATCTGCACTGCAAACAAAACAGGTTAAAAAAAAACAACAAAAAAAAAACGCCCCACTGCATTGGAACCCACTAAACTTTGAGTTCGAAATTCGCCCTTGAATGCTCTTTTCCCCACATTTTTATTAACATTTGTTAAACTTTTACGTATCACTTAAAATATCACGGTTCTTCGCGACGTCTAGGGTAACCTTACTAACGTTGGCGCCGGTTTGAAAAGACACGCCTTCACTGCATCCTCGATTTTGTTGTCAAACCTTCATCTGGACCAAAGGTAAACTGATCCACATAAGAGCAGAGTCGGATCCACAGGTCAATTTCTCTTCCTCCGGACTTGGCAGTCCCTCCATTTCCCGCTATTGTCACCTTACGGGCGCCAAGCCGCACGTGCAATTTGGATAAGTAGTATCTGCTGGCCGCAGCGGACAGGAGCGAGGTAAGGTTGTCTGCGGGATCCTGTGCTAAATACATTAGCGGACCATTGATCCGTCTGACCTCTCCGAGTTTCGGGGCTGCTGCCATGACCATAAGAAAAAGATAAAACAAACCAGTGCGTGGAGTGTATTGTGGACCAAATACCCGTCGAGGCCATGCCAGCGGAAATGTGGCCACTTGTGACTAAATAAAGAAAGAATGACAGAGCAGACACCTTCGCCGGCCGGGAAAGCGTTAAGGATGGCCTGCGCCTAGGGATATCGGGAGTGGTGGGGAGTTTGTGACGCACACAGCATGAGCAAAGCCCCGGTACTTATTCCATAGACCGCCTGAAGAGCAGAGGCGTGCAAAAGCGTAGTGGCCGAAAAAAGGGCGTGCTCCGTGGATTCCACCCACGACCTGGGAGGAACACCAATGGAGCTGGCAAAAGAGTTGGGGCAGCAAAAAAAAAAAAAAAAAAAAAAGGGGGGGGGTGCATGACAGAGCCCGGATGAACCGGATCAACGCTGGAACAGTTTTAACGACAAAACCGGGGAGATCACTGAAAGATGTCCGAGCACAGTAAGGTCACGCCTTAAACGAGATTTTGAAATGCGCGCGTCACTCGGTCGCGGGTAATCCGCCTAGCAGTCGCTAGCGACATGGCACGCGACTTACCCTGTCCCCAAAACTGCACGACAATGATCGTTTTAGGTTCAGCGGTGTACTTACAGGCTCGATTCGCGAAATATCGGCAACTTCAGTGGAGGAATTGGTTTCCACTGTGCGAACGAAGCTTTTGACGATCTCGTGTGAAGGAAAGAGATCTGCATTGCGCTAGATTTCACGTGTTTTCTAGATGTGCAATACCCTGGTGTATTCTTTGATGAATTTTTCATTATGTTCAAATTTCATGTGGACGGCTACCGACTCCCGTTAGTGTAGGGTCATCTTTTTTTTATCTTGCATGATGCCAAGACAACAATTCACATTACGCATCTTAAAGTATCAATCCTATATTCATTTTTGTACGCGAATTAGACCGAGGAGAGGCCAGCTTCGAGTGAACCATCTAAAAACGGTTTTTGCTAGGTGTTCGTGGAAACTGTCCATGATTTCAGTAAGCAGTGCTTGTTACGTATCGGATACATTTTTTTTTTTAACTTGAACAACGAGTTTATGAAGTGTGCAAACACCGATACCGAGTAAAAATGTTTTGTCGTTGCCGGCCATGTTGACACAGGAAGATCGGGGTGCGCGCGCACCAAGCGTAATAATACTTTTTCATCGATGGTTCTCTGCCAAAAGGTTCTGTCTGTGCTCTTTCTATCTATATAGATAAAACCTTGGCAGGGAGCTCAAGCAAATGATTGTCATGTGATGAGTCACATGAGGTATTTCAACTAGCGAAATCCCAGCAGATACACCGCAAGAAAGATAAAAGGGAAAGGCCGCTAATGTATGATAAAGCTACATACTACATAAAGACAACACAACAACCCATTGCGTCTTCTTCGATGCTAATAATAATAACAATAATAATAATAATGATAACTGTGGATTGTGTAGGCGCTTTACCCAAATTTCTCGAATTGACTCAAAGCGCCGAGAACTGAACCCAACACGCACGCTCACGTGAATCACACGCATTCTCTCACACACCGGACGTGCATCAACACATGTGTTGCGTGTTCTTATAATTCTTATATTTATATAATGCTACTTCTACTACTACTACTACTACTATTAATAAGAAGAAGAAGAAGAATTAGCAGGCGATCTACATAAGATATAATTTGGAACAGGGGTGGATGGGCGGGGGGAGGGGGGGGGATAGAGGAGAGGAGATATGAGTATCGGGGAGGGGGAGGGGGGGGGCTGTTATCGGGATAGAAGGAGTTCTAGCCCCTACAGATCAATGACGGCGACAGAAAACCCACACCGAAGAGAGAGAGAGAGAGAGAGAGGCTAAACTGGCACGACGCACGCTACCAGAGCGATGTGATGAATTCTCAGACAATATCAATACTGTGACAACACGGGGGGAGGGAAAGGGGGACGGGAGAGGAGGAGGGGGAGAAGGATGCAGCAGCAGCAGCAGCAGCAGCAACAGTAGCAGAGATACGTGCTCGTGCCCAACGGGTGCCACATTCGTGTGCACCCAACTAACTCCCGGCGCATCTGACTATCCATTTCGGGCAGAATGGTGAGAAGAGACGGGGATGGATGAGGATGAAGTTGGAAATGTCTGGTGCGAAACATGTACCTGACTGGGGAGACAGTTTGTGGGGGTGTGGGTAGGGGTGTGGGTGGAGGGAATGGAAGGGGGATGTTGGGGGTGGGGGGGGGGGGGGGGAAGGGAGGACGTGGATGAGGATGGATTTGGAACTGTCTGGTTGAAAACACGTACCCTGAAGACTGTGTGTGCGTGCGTGCGTGCGTGTGTGTGTGAGTGTCCTCTGTGTGTGTGTGTGTGTGTGTGTGTGTGTGTGTGTGTGTGTGTGTGTGAGAGAGAGAGAGAGAGAGAGAGAGAGAGAGAGAGAGAGAGAATCTGAAGTTTCGTGTAGGTCTGGGATGGGCTGCAAAGACAACTACACTTACGACACTTTCACAGAAAAAGTCTACTCACCATATTAACTTCCGATATACTGTCGAAGCTGGCCAGTATAACCTCGATACCAATGCTGAGTGGAGCTCCTGGAAAACAGGAAAGAGGCTGTAATAATGAGGTGTATGTTTTATTTATTCCCATGGGTTACTGTTCCGCCTATCAAAGGCTTTAAAACCAAATGCAGACAATTACAGTCATAGTGGAGTGTTACCAGGAAAATCTAGGCCACAGTTCACATCCATGACATTCTCAATAGAACAGGGATTAAACTTCCTCTCTTTCTTTCCTACCGGAGGAGCTGGTGCGGTAATTCTGAATATTGACTTGGAAATCGTCCTGCTTATAAAAAGCCCCGCAGGGCTCCACGTAATGGTTTAGGTAGAAGGCAGCCCCCGGAACTGCTGGAGACATGGAAGCAGTTAAATTTGCCAGAGCGGTGAATCCAATACGCTCTGCATGTCTCTCTTGTGAGAAAAAGAACGGGAAAAAAAAACCCACACACACTCAGAAGGAGAAGGGAGGTCTCAGCTGACCCAAGTCCACATACCGCTATGCTGTTCGCGAACTACGATGGAGTGGGACCTACCTCCAAAGAAGAGGAAAAGTAGATCGAAGCGGCCCACACATATACGTGAACTTAAGGAAGAAGAACGGAGGAAAATACAGAAGGGGGGGGGGGGTCTTTGCTGACGCAAGGCCACATGCTATGTAGTTCGCGAAGTACAATGGTATAAGACCTACCTCCCGAGAGGGGAGCCGGGGTGGCCGAATGGTAGAGCGATGGACTTCTAATGCTCGGGTCGTGAGTTCGTATCCCGGCTGGAGCCAGATATTTGTGCTGGCTTTTTCATCGTTGCCCCGTCTTTGATATCACCCGAATGTGGTGGAAAAGGCCGTTAAACCCCCAAACACCTACCCACCCACCCTACCTCCGGAGAGGAAGGAAGAATTGATCGAAGCTGCCCACACGTATACGTGAACTTCAGAACAGCACGAAGGGGGAGGGGGTAGAATGAGGAGGTCTCTGCTGACCCATGCTCACGAACTAAACTGGGACGCATACTTCTAAAGAAGCAGAAGAAAACAAGCTGCCCACACATAAATCATAAGTGAATTTCAGAATCAGATCGGAAGAAGAATGAATAGGGGAAGGTTTCTGCTGAGCCAAGACCACATGCTGTGATGTCCGCGAACTACAGTACGACGTACACCGCTGGTGGAGGAGAGGAAGAAAAGAAGCTGCGCCCACATTAAATGTGATTTTTATTGTCAGAACAGAGGGAAAAATCAAAAAGGGGGGGGGGGGGTCTCTGCTGACCCAAGACCACATGCTATGCTGTTCGCAAACTCCAATACAATAGACGTATACACCTGGAGCAGATGAAGCTGCCCACACATATCATTGAAGTTGAGGAGCAACGACGAATTGCGTTCCGGGTCGTTCAATGTATCTGACTATGAATGGCCGGATTTTTTTTGTGGCCTACCATCAAGAGAACTGATAGTAGTTAGAATACCTCTACGTTACTACCTTTCCTTCAGTTACTGGGGGGATCCCGGACAGCCGAATAGAAGAGCGTTGGACTTTCAATACTCGGTTCGTGAGTTCGAATCCAGCCTTGGGCGGAATAATTGTGCTGGCTTTTTTTTTTTTTTTTTTTTTTTCTTCTTCTTGTTGGCCCGTCTTGGATATAGCCCATACGTGGTGGGGAAAAAGGACGTTAAACAACCAAACACCCACCCACCCTCCTTCTGTTACTGCCATAGATATCTGCTGTCCGGAGTTTAACAATAGACTGATTGAGCGCAATGGCAGAGTGAGAGCACCCCAACGCCAGACCAGCACGATATTCTAAATCGTTCGTGCCAACGGCTGTAGGGCTCCACAACAACAGTAAGGAAAGAAAGCTGAGCGAATGAATGGGTAGATTATGGGTGTTTAAGCGTATGCCTCATATTGTTGAAAGTGTGGGCGTGAGTGCTTGCATGCAATGATTGTTTTGAGTTTTACATCGTAACCGCGGAATATTTTATTTATCAGGGCCCGTATGTAAAAGTCGAGGTTAATTTAACCCACGGCTACGGGTCTAACCCAGACTAGGACAAAAGAAACCCAAAAGCAAAATTAAATAAAAAAAGAAAGCGAAGAGAAAGGAAGAAATGTCCTTCTATAACGGCTCAGGCATCTTCCTGGAATGGGCCCGCTTCCTGGTTTAAAACAAAAAACAACAGAAAATTTAACCCTAGAGCTAGTTTAGTTCGAGGTTAGACTCTAGCCCGGGGATAAAAACCCTAACCTCGACTAGTACATACGGGCCCAGTAACTGTGTTCTATTTTTACGTTATAGTAAGTGTCATCATCTGGTTTACTTCAACTGACTGCACTTTTATTTGTTTTACTTCGTCCTTGTTTTGCCATCGGACAGAAAAGCAGTTTCCCCTCACGGGATCAATATAGTGCCCATGTATCTCTTGTACAATTTGTCTAAACAACTACAATTCCGGCAGCGGTCATTTTTATATGACCCGTCTCTGATATAATCCATACGTGGTGGAAATGAACGCTAAAACTCCCCCAAAACCCACCCTAAACAACTACAACAATTCGTATTTCCTGTAACCAACACAAAACTAAGCCAGTAATAACCTCCAAAAATGCTACCGTCATTCGTATAATCAATATCGTTCCGTCCGCAAAACTTGAACGACAAATTGAAACGCGACAAGAACGAAATCTAATCCGCCGCTGTCTCTACTACGGGGAGCCGGGGTGGCCGAATGGTAGAGCGTTGGACTTCTAATGCTCGGGTCGTGAATTCGTATCCCGGATGAGGCGAAATATTTGTGCTGGCGTTTTTCATCGTTGCCCCGTCTTTGATATCACCCGTATGTGGTGAAAAGGACGTTAAACCCCCAAACACCCACCCACCCACCCCAGTCTCTACTACAGTTCACTACAAAAAAAAAAAAAATCAAATTGCTGGTTCGTCAAATGCCGCGATACCCTACACATTGAACGTACCCTAAGTTGTGAAATTACTCAAGCTGACATCGTGCCAAAGTGTCCATACCAGTGCCTGGTCGATGCCAGTTTAATGGACAATTTTTCCGTGGGCTACACCAACAACTGCTTGAAAAAAGTGTCGCTCCAGATCTTGAAATTGTGGGAGTGTGCTCATCTTCGGTGTGAAAGCCTTCGGTCAGACATCCTTGATTTTAAGTAGGGCTTGTAAAAGCATGCAGTGATGCATCACACAAAGTGTGGAGTGTCTTGGTCCGAACGATGGGGCGTGTGAGGAACATTTTGCGGTCTGGCGATGCTAACATTACTAGAGTTGCTGGTAGGGACGTGGGTAGTTATGGCTAACCCATGAGTGATCGGGGAAGTCACATCTTGGACGTGGGAAATGTACAGTGGTAGTCAGTGGTAAAAACAATAAAACAACAAACAAACAAACAAACAGCGAACAGATGTTGCAAACACACGTACAAACATACACATTGTCTATTGATTCAAGTGCACACAAGAATTTTTTTAAAAGTCAATAATAATAATTAAACACAAAAAGAGATGTATAAAACAGCAATCGAACAGTTGGCATGCACTTGTCAAAAGTGTTAAAAGTGAAAAAAGTGTTATACAGGGGCGCCGGAAGATGTTGGGGGGAGGGGGGGGCAGAATCTCGGAGGGGGGAACGTTGCCCGAAGAAAGTGAAAAGCGGGGGGGGGGGGGGGGGGGGGGGCGGCGATGAAATGCTGCGTAGACAAAAAACCTTTAAGAACCAGGACGTTGCCCGAAAAAAGTGAAAAGTGTGTGTGTGTGTGTGGGGGGGGGGGGGGGCAATAAGAGGAGCGGACAGCCTTCGGTCCGCAAAAACAGAAGTTCTCTGTTGGGTGGGATGAGGGAGAGAGCACTAAGAGGGGTAGGGGGAGAGGTAGGGGAAAAGGGGGGGGGGGGCAAAACCATGGCTTTGCCCCCCCTCCTGCCATAGTCACCTGATTTTCCAGGGGGGGGGGGGGGGCAAAAAGACACTCTTGCCCCCCCTGCTTGGGTACAGAGGGGGCAGCTGCCCCCCCTGCCCCCCCGGTTCCGGCGCCCCTGTTATAACATTTATGACGTCACGCTTTACCGTGACATGAAGTATTTAAACAACCTCTCTTTAGAAACAGTGATAGAGGATGTGGCTTTAACATGAACCGGGAGACTGTTCCATCTAACGTCTGTCCAGGAACGTATTAAACGCTGGTGAATGGATGGCCTACATTCATCGCTTACTTATGATGAATGCGGTAAGTACGGTTTGCGTAACGTCTGCCGGGCAACGTATATATATACTAGGTCTCACATGGGACACTCTTTTATTGTTGTGGGCACGTACAACCCACCAGCGATCAAAAGAGAATGTCTCCCTCGTAATATGTCTCCAGATCTCCCCCTCTGCAACGGGGGCAAACTATTACATTTCGTCCCTTGACAACAGAACCAGTTCTGCGGTGACGCTCTCGTCTAGACGTCACGAGACACCCTTCCTACTTCTCCAGACTGAGACAAAAAATCAGTTGTGGAATTATTCTGGGCACGAATTCAGGCCACGTGGGTTAACCTCCCATTGACGAGCTGCGGGGCTGAACGCAGCGGAAGCTTTCTGCCCGACCACTTTCATATTCCCGTTTGATGGCGATGATTGAATAACCAGTACATCGCGTTAAACTACATTACATCGTACGCTGGACGACTGACATGTTTGGTTATATGCGGGGGGTCGGTTGGCTGTTTACGGGTTTAACGTCCACTTCCCAGTCTACACTTCAGCCCCAAAAATCTACCTCAAACCTGAGGTAGCGTACGTATTGTCCTTAACCCTTGGTTTGCACCAGACAAGACGTATTTTTTTCGGGCTGAACTGTGAACTGTTCCACCGCAGAACTGACCTGTCCTCAAAGAATTTGTGACGCCCCCCCACGATTTGAGTCTGAAGTCACTTTTTGAAGTTTTTGAGGTTTTGATATGATCTTACAGGTTTTTTAATGCTGAATCCAATGGTGAAAACCAGATTAAAATCGGATAATTATTTATGAAGTTATGATCTGTTGAAATGACGTACCCCATGAAACAAAATGGCCACCTCGGTCGGAAAATCGGGTGTTGCACTATTCAGCTGCATGTAACTTCCGACTCATTTCGTGGCGTAGCGTCACATTTTTGTTAAAAATCAGTTCAACAGAGGTTGATATTAAAAACGGGGAAACAAAGAAACAGGCCAGCACAAACTGTCCTCTTTTCTCGACCGCCAGTCTGTCTTCTAGATTTCTATCCGATAATCCTTCTAGTTACTCGGATTCAGGCGGAAGTTCCACCCACTGTCTGGCATTAATTACACTTACGTGCTTTTTTTAGAGTTACATCAATATTTTCGGCGCCTTTCAAATACACAAAAGGATCAAACGAAGCATGCACGTTTTCCCATTTCTCCCTTGTTTGTGTGGGCATGTAGACGCCGCACCAAGCACAGACGTGCCAACATTATTTTCAAAACATCGCTCCTACCCTAATGAAATGAAGACAAGGATGAAAACTAGCATGTACAGTAACACCTATAGATAGTCTATACTCCCCTATAGTCTCGTGTTTTCGGGGAGGCGGTGACTTATGAGAAAACATGCTAATGGAATTGAACGAAGGCGCGAAAGGTAGTATGTACGCCATTACCTATAGATAGGCTAGTCTCGTGTTTTCGCGAAGGCGGCGAGATCAGGAGCAAGCCTCGTTACTTAACACATTTCGTACCGCGCACGAGTATCCCACGTGTCTGGTTGTTTTTCGGTTTTTGCCCTTTGTGCGAAACTCAGCCAAGATTAATCGTTCGTTGACGGCTGTCAGTGCAGCAAACACGAGTATCAGAGTGCAACACTCCCACTACGCCAAATTAATTATTATTTGATTTGTGAGGTCACTGGTGGACAACCCCAAACTAAATTGGTAGAAACTGAGTCAAGGTTAGAAGTGAAAGCAAACATGGTATGGTATGGTATGGTATGGTATGGCAGACGGCGCACGTATCCATCTCTGCTGAAATGCTCACGGCGTCGCAGGGCTGGAGGACGAAGCAGTGAAAGCCTGCTGCCGCTAAGCGCTACTTTATGTGCAAACCTCCACCCTGCTATTCACTCTGGTGCGTGCGACAGTATTTCTGTTTACCACGACACAGGTCACAGCCTACTCTTCTTCGAAAGATGTGTGGAGCCGGGGTGGCCGAATGGTAGAGGGTTGGACTTCTAATGCTCGGGTCGTGAGTTCGATCCCGGCTGGGGCCAAGTATTTGTGCTGGCTTTCTCATCGTTGCCCCGTCTTTGATATCACCCTATGTGGTGGAAAAGGACGTTAAACCCCCAAACCCCCACCCACCCACCCACTCTCTTCGAAAGATGAATGTGGGATCATGACACGTCTGAAAGGGTCAGGCAGAAAGTTTGTTTGTAGGGAACCCCAGTCCCTAACAAACAATGCACATAACGTGTACACCATATTATGGAATAGTCCTCTGTTTTTGCAGAGTAAAGCATCCTACCCTCAAGAAATGAATGAAAAAAATAAAATCTAGCCTGTGCGCCAATACCTCTGGATGGATAGTCTCGTGTTTTCAATCACGGAGGCGGCGAGGTAATGAGAAAGCATCGTGATAAAATGAATACAAGAATATAAGAAAACGTTTACACCAATACCTATAGACAGGCTAGTCTCGTGTTTTCACGAAGGCTGTGGCGTTGAGAAAGCATCCTGATTAAAAAACAATAAACTGATATAAGAAAGCGTGTACACCAATACCTATATACAGGCTAGTCTCGTGTTTTCACGGAGGCGGCGAGGTTTGAGAAAGCCTCACTCTATCAGCTTAGACGTGAAAGCAAGCCTAGCTCGTGTGAAGGAGTCGGGCAAAAAGCAGGTTCGTAGGGAATCCCAGCCGCCCCTAAGAAAAACATTGACCACATCCGGATAGCAACTTTCGGCTAACGGTCTTTCGCGCCACCAGGATATCCCTCGGGATTGTCTCCCCCTCAGAAACGCCAATCACACACAAACGTGCCCTACGCGGACAGAGAGCACGAAGGAGAGAAGGAGGTCCGTTTCTACTCCGTGGGCAAGAATGCAGTTCGCAAGCTTTTCCATTTTCATCACCATAAAATGAGCTGAAAACAAGGGAGGCACGTCGGCTGAGGGAAAAGCAGGGTTAGTTCCCCTTGCAGAGCACCACCAAGCGGGGTTGTGACGTGTCGGGGTTGGGGGGGGCAGGGTGTGGCGCCAAAATAGACCTTATCCATGTTACTGAGAACTCAGGTCATTGATTCGGAAAGTCTCGGTGGTGATATGTTTTCGGAGTAGAAATTGATTTTTTTTTCCCTTTTAGGTTTACATCTCTCTCTCTCTCTCTCTCTCTCTCTCTCTCTCTCTCCTGCATTTTAGCAAGAATCAAAAGTCGAATTAAACACTTGTGCCAAGACTTTCAATTGTTAGAAAATAAGGAATCAGTTTGTTCATATGTCTCTGTCTGCCTCTCTGTTTGGCTGGCTGGCTAACGGGCTGTCTGTCTGTTTTTCTCTTCTGTTTACTAATTATGAACATATCTTGTCCTTGTGTCTATTTAGTCTTTTTACCTTAGGGTCAGGTCAAGGTGGTTGTGATGCTGGGGAACGGAGCAGAGAGGTGGTGGTGGTGGTGGTGGTGGTGGTGGTGTGTGTGTGTGTGTGTGTGTGTGTGTGTGTGTGTGTGTGTGTGTAGGGGGGGGGGGGTATTGTTCGTACATTCACTTTCTGCTGGGTACTCTTTCACCTGCAATATCTGATGTATCAACTTTCTGTCGGAACCTTTGAAACTGTATGCCTTCTGTAAATTTGAAGGTGATTTGAAGAACAAGATGGGTCCAGCGAGAGTCTGTACAAACTGGGATTCGACCTCCTGGGTTCGTATCCCGGCTGGGGCCAAATATTTGTGCTGGCTTTTTCATCGTTGCCTCGTCTTTGATATCACCCGTATGTGGTGGAAAAGGACGTAAACCCCCAAACACCCACCCACCCTCGACCTCCTGGGCTTTTCACTCGTTCCTGCCTGTGAGTCAGGCTTTATTCTCTGACTGAATGAGAAGGGAACAGAATTCACACAAATAACAATATTACACGACAGCAAGCGCTCTTCAGGACAATGTACTCTTGGCTGACACATGACAAATCGTAAGCTCCATTCAGAAGGAAATTGTGGAAGCATATCTCCACCATCCGTCTTTCACAATATCCTTCACGCACACTGTTGCCGGCAAACAAAATACGATACTGTCATCTACAAAAAAAGCAATAACGCCATGGATTTGACAGACGCTTGGCCCCTTTTTCAAAATGACGGTCGAAATAATGGCGTGAAAATACACTGGTCTTTCATAACGCCGACTCCCTGTTTTTTTAAACCTTGCCTTTTCATCTGCGGTAAAAGAAAAAAAAAAAAAAGAAGAAGAAGAAAAAAAAAAAAAAGAGGCAAATTCTAAATCTTCTGCTCCAAAAAACAAAGTTTCCAGACAGGTTTAATAACCAATTTCGGCGTCATATATCAACTGAGACAAATCAATGGCATTCTGCATTATCCAACCGCCCAGAAACGCACTATCCGTGAGGTTGGGTGAAACATGCGACCGGCGAAGGAAAAATAAGAAAAGAGCAAGGAGAAAGAGAGAGAGAAAAAAAAATGGGCTGGCTGTCCCATATTGATTCAGACGTGAAAATAAACACCCTCTGCTGGTGAAACAATCTTTGATACCACACGCACGGCATTGAGAAGAAACGCAAGCGGCAGACACAAAGGTCGAGCACAGACGAACCTGCTCTTACGAAAGGCAAAGGAACACAGCCTTCTGGAGAACGGGCATTGCGAGCGTCTCGGCAGGAAAAAGATACAGACTCTGTGTTGACGGACTCTCTTTTCTTACAGGGCTGGCGGTGTTACGAGTGAAAATAAAACGTGCAGAACAGAGTGTAGCTTATTTGGGGGGTTTCCCGTTCTTGCTTTTGTATTCTTTTTGTTTTCTTTTTTGTTTTTTGTTTTTTTCTGTATCTTTTTTGTTTGTTTCTGTCAGAAGTTATTGCCACGTCCAGATTTTTTCTTACCGGCACTCAAGACATAACAGATCAATATTTTTCCTGCTATGGCGTTGGTGCAACGGTTATATGCCGTAGCTCACTCATATCTGGTTCGATCATATCCAAACCTATCCGTGAAAAGTTTGGATTGTAAATTCAAGAAAGTCCAATTTTCTCCTTGTCCTGGGCAAACACAGAAAGGAGGGGGTCGCCGGAGAGGGGAGGGGCTGTGCTGGAGGGGGGGGGGAGGTGCATTCAGTTGGGTTATGCCTGTTTAAGAAAGACTCTAAAAACAGAAAATCTTCTTTGGACTCACTTGATGCTCTGTCACAGATAAGATAAAATACAGTCATTAAAGATCTTGGCATAAAACATAAAAACAATAAAATAGGGTTAAACGTTGAGGTCAAACAAAACTTCAGGACAATTTAAAACAAGTAATCATACATAATGTCAAACTCTAAAACTGTTTAACAAGAAAAACAGCTCTCTCTCTCTCTCTCTCTCTCTCTCTCTCTCTCTCTCTCTCTCTCTCTCTTCCTCCCCCCCCCCCCCGATATTATTCTAGTAATTAAAGAGATGGTTCATAGCCGAATGAATGAAGCACAAAGGGAAAAAAAGTCTGCAAAACGCAACCACAAACAATTGTTAACCAATAAGCATTTCCCAGATGCTGTAGCTGTTCTACTGTTAGACCAGCCGTTCTAAACAGAAACCCGAGCGTCCAGTTTGGTCAGAAGTATTGAGAGAGAGAGAGAGAGAGAGAGAGAGAGAGACAGACAGACAGACAGACAGACAGACAGACAGACTGAGGCGGGCAGACAGACAGACAGACAAAGATGAGACAGACAGACAGATAGATAGACAAAGATGACAGAAACAGACCGACAGACCGACAGACAGACAGAGACAGGCCGACAGACAGACAAAGATGCATACTATGGCGATCATGTAATGGTCTTGAACAGCGCACTTCCAAGTTTAGAGAGAGAGAGAGAGAGAGAGAGACAGACAGACAGACAGACAGTAAACTTTCAAGCCTCGTGCACGCACCAGTACAGACACGGACTTTAACAGCCCAATTTACAGATTTTCTTGTCACCATGTGGGAACAAGTTGCGTGCAGAACCTCAACAATATTGCCCAGATCTCACGCAACCCCCCTTGATTATTTAGCGCGGGCTTGCACAGTCAGCCACTTTTTTGCTGGCAGGTTTTCACCCTACTGAACTTTTCTTCCAGTCTGGACACAAAGTGCGCCGTTGACACGTGAAAAAAATAGCACAGATAACGAGAGTTAATTTGCACAAAAGCGCGAAGGTGGGATTCGACCTCACGGAGTACCCGAGAATTGGAAGTTAAATGCTTTGATATATCGATTGCGTTGGCTCCTGAGATCAGACAAGACAGGAGACGATAAGACAAGATTTAAAAAAAAATAATCAAAATTTAAAAATAGAATAGATAGTATAGGTGGCGCTGCACCGCAGCGACGAGCTTTTAGAAAGGGGCAGTATATAAACATGTCGCGCCAAACGTTTTACATGGGCCTCGATTCATTTTCTTATTATAAAATTCGTCAAAAGGATTGGAGACCCTTATGAAATGTTTGGAACCTGTATTGCAATCACTCTTTCTATGTGAAACCTAAAAAGTCATTTTTTTTTTTAAATTATAAAATGATTCCAAAACATTTGGCGCTTCATAGCGATAAAGCAGTTGGTTAAGAGAAAGGAAAAATATACAGACATAAAAAAGGAAAAAAACCAAACAAAACAAAACAAGAGAAAAGAAAAGAAAGTCACAGTCAGGTTGATAACCGGAACCTTTCTCAGGTTCACGTTGACAGACTGCGAAGTCCGATGGGTGGGTGGGGGTTTGGGTGTTTAACGTACTTTTCCACCACATAGGGTAATACCAAAGACGGGGCAACGATGAAAAAGCCAGCACAAATATTTGGCCCCAGCCGGGATGCGAACTCACGACCCGAGCATTGAGAGTCCAACGCTCTACCATTCGGCCACCCCGGCTCCCCGCGAAGTCTGATGGAAACAATCGGTTCTAATCAAATCTGAATATGGACACACTCGGTGCTACTCTTTGGAAACACCGTCCTGGCGGTGCTACTTTTGAAGAAGGAGTAGGGAGCCGGGGTGGTCGAATGGTAGAACGTTGGACTTCTAATGCTCGGGTCGTGAGTTCGATCCTGGCCCGGGCCAAATATTTGTGCTGGCTTTTTCATCGTTGCCCCGTCTTTGATATTACCCTTTGTGGTGGAAAAGGACTTTAAACCCCCAAACACCCCCCCCCCCCCCACCCCATCCCGTCCATTTTCACTGCCACCCCGTCTGCTAACGTGCGTCACAGGAACGGAACGCATCAGACAGAAACTGTAAAGCAACGCCGGTTTCGTGACCGCGCGAATGTTGCACGTGGCACCCGTGTTTTGGGTGCGAATCTCATCAGACGGGCTGACAGGGTGACAAAAGTACAATTTGAACGAAGTCAGCAAACTTTGTGGGGGCTCGTCCAGTAATGATGTGATTACTTCTCGGCCAAAACCGATCTCCAGGCTGGGCTGGACTGACCGGGATTCCGGGAGAGGGAAATCGGAATCGAACGAACTCAATCAACTGAGTCCCGGAGATTTTGCCGTTCGTTTGGTGTAACTTGTAAGAGTGCGTTTGGCCTGACAGTATCTAGTAGCTGGTCTAAGGGCCCTTGTTCTTATTGTGGGTTTGATTTCACACATTCATATTCCATGTTTTACTGGGGAGCCGGGGTGGTCGAATGGTAGAGCGCTGGACTTTAAATGCTCGGGTCGTGAGTTCGTATCCCGGCTAGGGCCAAATATTTGTGCTGGCTTTTTCATCGTTGCTCCGTCTTTGATATAACCCGTATGTGGTGGAAAAGGATGTTAAACCGCCATACAACCCCCACCCCCACCCCCTCCACGTTTACTAGATGTCACAGAAGCCAGTCTATGTTTTGGATTGTGGGTGCGCGTGTAACAATAATAATAATAATGAGTATTGTATAGGCGCTTTACCCAATTTCATGAATCGGCTCAAAGCGCCGCGAACTAAACCCAACACGCACGCTCATGTGAATCATACGCATTCTCTCACACACTGGACGTAAACACATTACAATTACGTGGTGCGAAAGATCAGCTTAGCTATTTTAATTTCGGAATTTAGAATTGCATTTATTTTTCAAATTTGGTGGGCTGAACATTTCCAAAGTAGAGGGAGAGGAAGCCGGAGTACCCGGAGAGAACCCCCGACGATCGGCCCGAATGAACGGTGCCACATACAAGAAGGAAAAGTTCTTTGCCCCGAGTGGGACTCGAACCCCTGACCTCTCGCACTGGTGACAAGTCTCTTAACCACTAGACCACCGACCGCTCAAAATAGTCTATCTTAATGATTGGTTCAGCTCTAAATGCGATACACTATCGTCTACAAGCCCCCCCCCCCCCAAAAAAAAAAAAAAAAAAAAAAAATCAGCGGGTAACCGTGGCCGCAACATTAACCGATTCTTTGCGATATTTGTGTAGCGTGTTCCCTGGCGTTGGTTCAGTGAAAGACTGTGAGATGCTGTCACTACGCAGGCGTCTCAGTACGGACTTTTCGGGTATTTTTTGGCAGCATTTCGAGGCAAGTTGCAAGAAGAATGTACAATTCATATTGGCTGCGGTTTAAGTCACCATACTCTTCTGTTGTTAATATACTTAATCTTATTTCTGCGTATAAAGTTTTGCCATGTAAAAATGAGTCTTACCCTTCCTTCAACGCTTGGGGGTTTCTACCCTAACAACAGCCAGACAGCCAAACTGAAAGCAATAAAGTGTCGGGCTGTCAATGGTCGGATTGTGAGGCCTATTGCCGACTTGAAAGCCAAAACATTGCACTGGTATTTTTCTTGCTTCTTCGATATCACTCTTAACTCAGTTGCTATCAAGTAAGTTTGGGGTGCTTGTGCACCAGTGGCCTCATTTAAAAAAAAACCATAATTAATTTATGTCTGCATGGATTTAAATTTGGCTTAGAGTGTTGCACTTTGATTTTACTCGAGTTGGCTGCAGTTAAACACGTTAAGGAACCGTAAATGTTGCCTGATTTTCGCGTGCTGGGCCAAAACCGAAAAGGGGTAAAAAACGTGGAAGACTCATGCGCGGTAATGAAATGCTCTAAATGGTCGAAAAAGGACAATAAACTTCTAAATCAAACACACAACAAACCAGCCAACCAACCAACCAACCAACTCACGTGCTGGTTCCTCCGCCTCTGCCGGACCAGTCCGGCCGTTTGGTCAAGGAAAACGGTAACGAAATTACGGGAAATGCCAGCAGACGTGGCGGGATCGCCAAACGCACGTCTCCGGGCAGTCAGGAGGTAATGATGAGATGCCGGGTGACCACACTGTGTGTGTTTGTTGTCTGGCCAGAGCAACCTTGTTGACCAAGTGGCCGCGGAATCCGTGGGACCAGCACGACACTGGTCTTGTGAGGTCTGCCCACGGTGATTGTGGTTTGTAGGGTGGGCTGATGACTGGTGTCTGGGACCTTTAAGGGTCTGGCTGACCCGCCGGTGACCTTGGTGAAGTTCGGTAATCGCGAGGAATGTCAGTGCTAATTACCTCCCTTTTCCCGCGATAGTTTGATCGATGTACTGCGTTTCTACACATGTATTTGTTTATGTGTTTGTGTGTTTGTCTCCTTATATAAAACCTAGTAATAGTAGCAATAGCGCATTTAAGAGCTAAAAGAAAAAGAAAAAAAAGACCAGATAATGGAGATTTAAACACAACTAGGAGAAACTCCAGGGAAATCACAGACGCGTTGGTGATTTGATTTCCGTTGTTTTCAAAGAGACTGGAGACGAAATTCGGTAACCTAGCGGAAGGGCGGTGTCTCAGTTTCTTCGTAATTGGACTACAGCGAAAACAAGCTAAATGAACACGCCAACATTTGTAGTCGTCTTCTCCCCGTCCGGCGGTGTGTTGATTTGGTTTCTGAGCAACTGATTCAGATGGGGAAACATAAGCAGAGAGGGGGTTACTGTGATTGGGTCTGGCGTTGACCCTGTTTCATAGGGTACGAAACTGCTATGGAAAGTGCACGCTCGTGCGAACCACACGCATTCATCCACTTACGGAACCATGTACATATGTGACCCGTTCTCACAAAAGGGACCATAAGTCGAAAATTATCAATTTTGAGATATATGTATAACACTGCAATCTACTGGTTATGCAGTTTAATTCAATATAAGTATGAAAGCTGTACTACTAAAATTGACAGAGATATCAGCAGTTGAAGTTGGCTACTCACAAGGCGGCCATACTGACCCCCGGCATTCTTTTCGCCTGTAGCGGCGTTGGGCCTAGCGCGCCTTACAGTCCCTTTCGCGAGAACGGGTCACATATTACACCAGTCATTAAATTGTTTTGTACGACCACACGCATAATATATCAAAGATAAGACCCTAGCACAAAAACACTCTTCGTAATTATTTTCTAAAAGGATCCAGGCAATCATCTGGCATACAAAAATGTATGTAAAAGTGTTCGTAAAATGTGTCCAATCTCTGTGCTCAAACCAGTCCCTTGTGTCAAATTATAACGTCAGATGCCTGTATCGAGGTCACGGTGAGCCACAGAAGAGCGTAACAGCTTTGTGTCATTTAGGCTTCTTCTATTAATAGCCTGAGTGTTAAGCGGTCGAACGCGAAGAAAAAGACACTAATTACTCTCATAGTAGAGGCCGCAAAGTTGTCAAAACTTGAGCGATGTATTTCCAAATGCGTCATCACTTTCTTGTAAACTGTGTATCAGCTTTGCAAGAGTTTTTTTTTCTTCTGCCCCAACAATTTTGCCAGTTCCAGTGGTGTTCCTCAAATGGTAATGGGGTGGAATCCACGAAGGGCTCGGAAGCTGGGGCAATTTTTATTATGCATGATGATGGAGATGAGGATGATGGTAAGATGATGCTATGGAGGTCCGTGTGGTTTGGGACTGCGGGACAGGGCCGCATTCCACGCTTCCTGGGACTCGAACCGGTCCATGGTCCGAAGTGCTAACCACTACACTACGGGGGCCGGTTTTGTTGTTGTTGTTGTTATTGTTGTTGTTGATGATGTTTTCTGTTTCTTTCTCACTCAAGTCAGCACGACTCTAGTGCCTATAAAACGTACAGCTCCCTGCAGTAATTCGCTGGTCACATTAGCTAGTCGCTGATCTGCAGTCTGCTCGTGCTTTTTCCTCACTGGACACAATGATAGATGGTGCTCTCGTCCTGTTCCTCCTAACCAATTTCCCACTGAATGCCGCTGATACGCAATTAATCAACAATGCTCAGTACTGGGTATATTGTACAGGAACCCGAGGACACATGGAAATTTCCATTTCAATGGTATTTGACTCGGCTGAAGTACTGAGGGATGCTTTAGTTAGAGTCGGCAATACATGCTAATGCGAAGAGACCCTTGAATTAAGTGATCAAGCAGTGTCGCTATGTCAGTCGACCTTTAAGCACGAAAGGAAATGCGTGGCGAAAGATAATTATGTTATACCTGAAGCAAGTAGTCACGCTGAGCTTAACAGAGACGGAAGATATCCTGTACACTTTATTTGTATGTTTGTGTAGAAAAATCGTTTGTTCGTTTCTTAGTTCGTTGGTTTGAGGAGGTAAAAGATTGTAGAAAGCAATATACTAAAACCGTTAGCTAGCTTACTTACTTCGTCAGCTATTGAGTTAGCTTTTGTTTTGTTTTGTTTTGGTTTGGTTCGTTTTGGTTTGTTTGGCTGGTTGGTATTTTTGTTGTCGTTGTTGGTTGTTTATGTCTTGTTTTTGTTCTTTTTTGTGTTTTGGGGGGTTGTTGTTGTTGTTGTTGTTGTTGCTTTTAATATTTTGTTTGCTTGTTTTTTGTTGTTGTTGTTGTTTTTTTTTGTTGTTTTTTTTGGGGGGGGCTTGTTTTTTTGTTATTGTGTGTGTGTGTGTGTGTGTGTGTGTGTGTGTGTGTGTGTGTGTGTGTGTGTGTGTGTGTGTGTGTTTTGGGGGGGGTGCGGGGAGGTTGAGGGTCTGTTCAAAGAAATGCACAAAATAATTTACTAAAAGTAATTGTTCATTACCTATAAACTAGTCAGTTACTTACTTAGTTTATTAGTTAGTTTACTCTGGTAAAGGTGAGTGTCTATTGAAGACACTACACAATGCTCCATATCTATGTGCATTTCAACCAAGTGTTGACGCCCAGTCTGTCCTCTCCGGCAGTCTCCAGCTCGAGGAGAGAGAAAAATTCTCTAGGTCGACACCTAGGGCAAAAGAGGAAACATCCATCTTGAATTATTCCTCATGATTTCCCCACCGCCGGGACCGACCGACGACTGGAAGGGGTAGGAAGTTATCAGATCGGCTTGTGGAACTTACAGATTACCACCTCGCTACCTATCCCGAGGTCGTCGTCGCGAATAATGACTCCCACCCGAAGGCTGCCCTCCATTTTGTTGTAGTGCTCGAGGATCTACTCGGGCAAGAAGCGGAGGTCAGGCGCTGATCTACAGACGCAACGATTTTCCTTTTGTTCCGTTTATTTGAGCTCAGATATTGAGTGGGCCGGGAGAAGAGGCGAGAGCTGACCAGTCCTGGCGGGCGAGACAGGGGGGATTTGGGCCTGTGGTCAGTGATAGAGACAGAGGATTACGGCTGACCCCTGCTGGTGTAATTAAGGGTAAACACTGAAGGCACCTTCGATCCTGGGAGGGGTTTTCAGGCGACTAACAGCAGTGCCCTCGACACGAACGTCCAAGGAGCTCGAGACAATGCGCATCTGACCTCCATCAGGGCCCGGACGACAGCCCGACTCTTCAAACGGACGCCTACCGTCAGATGCAAAAAAGGCCTAAGCGCCTTGGACTTGACAGGCACTTTAGCTCTTTTTGCAGACCACGGTGCACGTGTCCAACCACGTTTCTACTGAATTCTCCACACAAGGAGGACGTCTGAAATTTGCTGCCGGGAGGCACCTTGGCTCTTTTTGCAGACCACGTTGCACGTCTCCAACCGCGCATTCAATGAATTCTCCATACAGGAGGGCGTTAGAAATTTTCTGACGGAGACACTTTCGACGGTCTGTGGTTTTCTCTCTCGCGCGCGAAATGTCTGGATGCTGCAGAGGCGTTCGTTGGTCGGCATTTAATTTACAGGAACAGCTGGTGTTTATCGTAACTGGGGAGGGTGGATGTCCCAACATTTGATAGCCGTGTCCCATACAATAATCTAGTCATTCAGCGAGTCTGTCCCGCGCTTTTGGCGGTGAAACACTACCTTGGCAGGCTGTCTTGAAGCTAAAACAAGATAATCCCTATGGCTATACGCACATCAACAACAACAACAACAACAACAACCCCAAAACAACAACAACAACAACAACAACAAAAACCAGCAACAACAACAACAACAACACCGATTTTTTAAAACAACAACAACAACAACAACACAAAACGCCGATTATATGCATTATCAGGTGTACGTTTCCTAACATAACAAAAGACTGACATGTTTTATACATTCCCTGATTTTCCACGGCTGAAGTATTAGTAAAATGTTTAACGTGCATGGGAATTAACCGAGAGTTCACAAATTCACACAAAATGGGCAGCGCTATATAAATATCCTTTATTATTATTGTTATTATTATTAAAATAACGCAAGAACAAAAAGCGAAAATGACACCAACATAATATGGGAAACTAAACAATTCAGTTGAAAAATTAATGACACCAACGGATGGAACACAAAACTATAGAGTTGCAAATGACGCCAACATATATGGGACGCAAACCTATTCAGTTGAAAATGACACCAACATAATTATGGGACGCAAAACTATTCAACTGAAAATGACACCAACATATGGGACACAAAAATATTCAGTTGAAAATGACACCAACATAATTACGGGAGGCAAAAGTATTCAGTTGAAAATGAACCACCACCATATGGGGAAAAAACCTATTCGGTTGAAAATGACACCAGCATATGGGACACAAAAATATTCAGTTGAAAATAACACCAACATAAGGGACACAAAACAATTCAGTTGAAAATAACACCATTTGAATCAGGGACGCAAAACTGTTTAGGAACGAAATAACCTTGCCGTTTCTGCCTTTTCCCCAAAATGGACGACTTTCACGGGACTGTCACTCGGAGTCAGTTCCATCTACTGCCTCCCCTTATCAAATATGAACATCAGTCTGGTGTATTTTGGGGCCTGTGAATCACGAGTACAGCATGACTTCCTTTCCTAGCTGTCCTCACGGGCCGTAGTTCTTACAGGCGCCTGTAACGTACACTCGTCACCAAAAGTAAAGAGGGTGGGTGGGTGTTTGGGAGTTTAACGTCCTTTTCCACCACATAAGGGTGATATCAAAGACAGGGCAACGAGAAAAAAGGCCAGCACAAACATTTGGCCCCAGCCGGCGGGATTCGAACTCACGACCCGAGCATTGAGACCAAAAGTAAAGAACCACTGCTGTTGTCGAAAATGGTTGCAATAGATTCTTAACTTTGTAATAATCAGACATAATCTGGCAACTAAAAGTCGAGGACCACCTAACTGTTGATTTTTAAAATGGTTGTAATAGACTGTAAACGTGTTGAGGTCAAAATATGAGAACCAACATTACAATTTCGGTGTTCATGTCCACAATGTTTATAACAGATTGTAAAGGAGTTACACTGAAATATCCAGCTATCAGAGTTGTGTTGACAGGAAGTCAGGCTACACGTTGAAAAGAACAGATCTTGCTCCTCCACCTCAGGAACGCAATATGCCATAGCTTGATTTATTTAGCGAAAATACCAAAATTTCGAACAACCTTAATTCAATTAATACCAAATAAGCTTTGAGTTGTGCACCAGTGACCTCACTTAAAAAAAAATCATAATTAATTTATGTCTGCATGGGTTTGAATTTGACTTAGTGGGAGTGTTGCACTTTGATTATACTCGTGTTTGCTGCATCAAGAGCCGCCAAGGAACCGTTAATCTTGTCTGGTTTTCGCGTACAGGGCCAAAAGCGAAAGAGTAAAAAACGCGGGATACTCGTGCGCCGTACGAAATGTTTTAACCACTCACACCATCTCAGTTTTGAACAAAATGGTGTGCTTGTGAAATACTGAGACTTTGGTTTTGGACAGAGTAGGTTGCTGTCTCACGCTAGCAGGCAGGGAGTTCCTTCTACTACCACAGTGACTGTAAAACAAAGTTCCCAGCCAGTTATGAGCCTGTGGTGGTTCTGGCCAGATAAAACCATCGAACAAGACAGTAATTAAGAGGGAACGTGGGTGGGTGTTTGGGGGTTTAACGTCCTTTTCCACCACATACGGGTGATATCAAAGACGGGGCAACGATGCCTCCTCTTAAGCAGGCACGGAGGAACCACAATACATATTCCTTGCGTTAGTTTTGCCTTGCGTTTACAAGTGTTTCTTGACTTTCTAGTGAGTAGAGTGCCGCGCACTTTTTTCTGCACCGTGTATAGACAGGGTGGGTGTTTGGGAGTTTAACGTCCTTCTCCACACACACGGGTGATATAAAAGACGGAGCGACGATGAAAAGACCAGCACAAATATTTGGCCCAAGCCGGGATACGAACTCACGACCGTGTAGACAGAAAGGCGAACAACAAACAAACCAGGACCCGGTAACGCATTTTCTCTCGGTGAAGGAGCTATGTCGAATTGCCGGGATTTCTAGATCAACGTGAAGAACTCGCATCGAATGCCTGTCTGCTTGACCTGTAATTGCGTTCCGGTACCTCAGCCATAACCGCATTCGGATCGGTAGCTTGCGCAATCTCCGCAAAATGCATGTGCTATAAAACTATTATTGTATATAAAAATGGAATAATTATTCCCTAAATATTCAGTTAAGACACATATTCCCTAAAACTACGTTTTACTTATATATGATAATGCCAAATGATAATAATGATAAATCACATTTATACTTCGCAATTCTTGAAGATACATCAACTCATTCCGCATTCACACAACACTCACACGCACACAAAACACAAATCTGAAACAGCAGACACCACGGTCACACGAGTCAGTAAAATACACGTTGAAACAGATGGGTTTTAAACTCTGATTTGAAATATGACACAGTACGTTGCTGTCTCACGCTAGGAGGCAGTGAGTTCCTTCTATTGCCACAGTGACTGTAAAACAAAAGTTCCCAGCCAGTTGTGAGCCTGTGGGGGTTCTGGCCAGATAAAACCATCGAACAAGACAGTAATTAAGAGGGAACGTGAGGCTCAGCTGACCCCAAGTGACCAGTGGATGACCGCACAATCTGTCAAAGTTCCCTTGGCTGCCAAACGTGTTGGCAGAAGTTCGGTCATCGGCAAACGGACGGCGCATTGGTGGAAAGGGTGGAGGAGGATGGCCAGAGCTTTTATGAATTTACTTTTCCGGGCCATCAGCAAGGGGTCGACAATGCGAGCGGTCTCGTGCAACCATTTCGGTTTTGTTTTTGGCTGTGGTTGTTGTTGTTGTTGTTGTTGTTTTTACTATAATAATAAGAAGAATTAGAAGGGGGTGGGGTGTTTGTTAGTTTAACGTCCTTTTCCACCACGTACGGGTGATATCAAAGGCGGGTCAACGATAGTTAGATATTAATGCCGCGCAAGCAACAACGACTATTTCGCGAATAAGGGGCACGATAAAAAGGCCAGCACAAATATTTGGCCCCAGCCGGGATTCGAACTCAGGACCCGAACATTGAGAGTCCAATGCTCTGCCATTCGGCTATCCCGGCTCCCCAATAATAATAATAATAATAATTTTAATAATAATAATAATAATAATAATAATAATAATATTAATAATAATGAGTATTATATAGGCGCTTTACCCAATTTCATGAATCGGCTCAAAACGCCGCGAACTGAACCCAACACGCACGCTCACGTGAATCATACGCATTCTTTCACACACTGGACATAAACACATTACAATCACGTGGTGCGAAGGGTCAGCTCAGCTATTTAAATTTAGAATTGCATTTATTTTTCGAATTTGGTGGGCTGAACATTTCCAAAGCAGAGGGGGAGGAAGCCGGAGTACCCGGAGAGAACCCCCGACGATCGGCCCGAATGAACGGTGCCACATACGAGAAGGAAAAATTCTTTGCCCCGAGTGGGACTCGAACCCCCCACCTCTCGCATTGGTGACAAGTCTCATAACCACTAGACCACCGACCGCCCCTCTTACGCCTAACCTCCTGCTGGAGCTCTGGGCGTATTACAATAGCAGAATATTACATACATACTACATACACAGTCATACAATACATTCTTACAAGCAACATGATGATGATGATAATGATGAAACTGATTTAGTCTTGATAGCCGGGTGAGAAGCGTCCTCAACGCAGTTTTGATTTCGTCAACCGACTCAGCATGACGCACGTGAAAAGGCAGACTGTTGCAAAGAAGTAGACCAAGATAGATTTCTGTATCTCGGTAATACCTTACAAGAAGCAGTGACAACGAACGATGATGTTGTTGTTGTTGTTGTTGTTGTTGTTGTTTTGTGTTTTATTAAAGGCAACAATAATTTACAGTCGTATTGATGTACAGCTGTATTTTGTTCATAAAAATGTCAAAGTGAAAAAAAATCAAAGAAACATGTCAAACAACAACAACAACAACAACAACAACAACAACAACAAACTAATGATAAAGTACAACGGAATAAGGACTGCTTTCCTGCGAAATGTTTACCCTGGGCCTGATTGTATACAAATTGAACAGGCCGAGTAATCGTGCAGACAGCTGAGCATCTAGCGTTTTTCTTCACACGACAACGAGGCCAAAGATCCCAAATCTGTTTGCACTGACCTACCTCAACTAATCACTTGGGTTTATTAACAAACCATTTCTACATCAATCCCAGAAACTAGGCTAATACTCAGGATCGGAAGAACGTCCAGAAATGTGGCATCAACTGGAGGAAGGAAGATATTTATCTGTTTATGCCTAACAGGCAAGTAAGAGCGCGAGATTCAAGGAAGATGCTGCTAATCAAGTGACTGGTGTATTGATCAAACGGAAACTACAGTGGAGTATGCCAGTTTCTGAAATTTGTCCACGGTGTATTAATCAAAGGGAAGGTACAATATCACTGTTTATTCTCAGGAAGTTGTAGTCAGCCCGAGGAAGGAAGGTGTCTGTCTGTGACTAATAGGAAAGGAAGAGTGGTGGCTTCAAGGAAGATGCTGCTGTTTAAGAGTCTCTAGTGTATTGATTAAACGGAAACTAGGGTAAAGTGTGACTGTTGTCTTTAACTAGAGGAAGAAGAGACCTATCTGTGCCTGATAGGCAAATGGAAAAGAAAAATCGAAATTTGGGATATTTGTCGTGAACCAGGAGAAGGAAAACATCTATCTGGCAATAGGCAAGCGAACAAAGTGCAATGTGTGATAGGCTCCCATAAAAGGGGAACAAAGAGTAATTTGGGTGGGTGGGGGTGTGTGTTTGGGGGTTTAACGTCCTTTTCCATCACATACGGGTGATACCAAAGACGGGGCAACGATGAAAAAGCTAGCATAAGTATTTGGCCCCAGCCGGGATACGAACTCATGACCCGAGCATTGAGAGTCCAACGCTCTACCGTTCGGCCACCCCGGCTGCCCGAGTGACTTGGAACATATGGAGTTATTAGTATCACCGAAAAGTGCAGATAATAAGCTTTCTTTTGGCATGAAAATCATTTCTGTGGCTTGTTGTAGGCCTGAGATAAGTTTGTTGAAATGCGGACATGTTGAGAAAAATAATGGCTGTTAAAGCGTGACATGGGAATCATGCCGATACAGCATACAAATGTATTTGCATTTTATGCTTGTGTTTAACATGATTATAAGCTACATTCAACCTTGAAACTTTCACAGAAGTTGTATTAGTTGTTTAAGGACCCGAACATGAAAAAGAAATCTCGCTAAATTTGACCTACTACCATTTTTTTCTCTCCAATTTTCTCAAAACTGGCTGGGCGGTGTTTATGGAAGCCCATCACATATTGAAGGAAGATGTTGCTATTGAGGGGGGGGGGGTGTTTGGGAGTTTAACGTCCTTTTCCACCACATACGGGTGATATCAAAGACGGGGGAACGGTGAAAAAGCCAGCACAAATATTTGGGCCCCAGCCGGGATACGAACTCACGACCCGAGCGTTAGAAGTCCAACGCTCTACTATTCGGCCACCCCGGCTCCCCAGATGTTGCTATTGAAGTGATTCAAATCATTGTACTTATCAAATGGAAACTAGGGTACAGTCGGACTGTGTCAGTATTTGTCAGTCGTCGGCTAGAGGAAGCAGATATCTATCTCGGCCTAATAGGCACAGAAAAGTACGAGACGCCAGGAAAGTGTTGCTGTATAAGCGACCAGCGTATTGATCAAAATGAAAACAGACAATCGTGCTGATTCCAGGAAATTGTCGTCAACTATACGCAGCCGATATCTATCTCTGCCTAACAGGCACGAAAATATTTGCATACATTCGAAAATAGTGCGAGATGCAAGGAAGATGCTGCTTTGTAAGTGACCAGTGTATTGATCAAATGGGAACTGTAGGATACAATCTGACTGTTTCCGACGAGGGGAAAGTGTGGAAGGAGGAAACTGTTAATAGAGTCCAGCACGGAGTAGGCAATAACCTGCCATTTCGCGAAGAGTAGTGAGACAATGAACTGTCTGTGTTTGGCTACTTCTGGGTGTCAAGTACAGGACATCGGGGTCAAGCAATTAGAGTGCGCGATGACCGCAATGGAGAGAGAGAGAGAGAGTTTAGGGCTTAAAGCCGCGCAAGCCACAAAGACTAATTCGCGGCTGAGAGAGAGAGAGAGAGAGAGAGAGAGAGAGAGAGAGAGAGAGAGAGAGAGAGAGACAGACAGACAGACAGACAGACAGAGACTAGAAGGTGGCGAGGCTGGTGGGTGTTTGGGAGTTTACCGTTCTTTTCCACCATGTATGGGTGATATCAAAGCTTGGACAACGAGAAAAGGCCAATCACAAATATAATGGTCTCAGCCCGGATCTGAACTCCCGACCCGAGCACTGAAAGTCCAGCCGGCACTCTACCATTCGGCTATCCCGGCTTCCCGAGAGAGAGAGAGAGAGAGAGAGAGATTCAGATTCAGATTTCAGATTCAGATCATTTATTGCGTAGGCGTTATGCCCTTTGCAACGGGGGTAGGGGGGAGGGGGCATTACATAGCCATGTAGAAATACGTCACACATCAAACAGACGACATTGTGCGACAAGGATGCCAAGTCACAGAAAGTTCGTTCAGACTGCGACATTAGAGTCCGTGAAAAAACCCACAATAATCATGTGCGTGAAAAACACGTGTCCGGATAGGTGAGACAACACAACGGGAGTCTAACTGACAGCTGCACGTGTGGTACACTATTGTTCTGGATTTGTTCTAATGGTCAGCCAAGGAAGTATCTCACAGCACCCATAATAGTGTGCATAATGGTCAGTCCTTGCTCAATCTGACACTGAATTTTGCCCCGATCAACAGGAACCCAGAGCAGCATCTTGTAGGTGATGTGACGTTCCTCTTCTATCATCTGCGTGATGTCCCGTTTGACAAACCAGTAAAAAGACGGCTTTTCTCTTGCAGCAGACCACTTGAGCTGAAATACAACGTCATCACTTTCACAAATCAGAGTGTCTAGACTGTCGTTAGAACGATCGCGAAACACGGTACGGAAACTAACATTTCTTGTTTTGTCTCTGAGGTTCCGTTGAAGTGATCTGTCTGTCAGTTCAGCCACGTAGTCCTTGATAGTGGTGACACTGTAACCTGCTTCACGCACTCTCTCAAGCCGCGGCTCTTCATCGTCAGCGTCACTCACACTAGGTTGGTCTGTCCCACTGTTGTTTTCTGGTAAATGAACTTCAGCAGGACTAACTTCAGCCGCTGTCACTAGGTCAACGCCTGTACACAACACACTAGCGTCAGCTGATTCACAGCGGGTTTCACGTGCACGTGTCTGTGTTGGTGTGTCGCCTGAATGGTTTGGCGTGTCACTGTGCTCATAAAAACAAGCAGTTGGTGGCGTAGGCATGAATAAAGCTTGTGACAAATCACCATCACTTGCCTTCCCACTCTCTTGTTTCGCAGCAGCTTTCTTTTCTGCCCGTTTCCTGTCGCGGTTCACTTGACTCGGTGGCTTCCTTCGATAGTACACTGGACTGTTACCGGTATTCGCCATGTTGTCTGTAGCTGAGCCGGTTTTCAGTCGAATGACCACGACCGTACTGTCACCTTCTCCGGTGATTTTCCAAGAGGAGAGTTGGTTGTGCTGAAGCAGGGCCCCCAGAGCGACTTCCAGTGTTGTTGGAAAACCGACAACAGGCATTGCGAAGGATAATTTTGGTAAAATAAGTCCAAAATATCAACAGTGGAGAGAACTTCCTGCCCAGCATGCACCTCGCCCACGTGCCGAGAGAGAGAGAGAGAGAGAGAGAGAGAGAGAACCAAACACAGTTTATAGCCAATGTTGTATACTGTGTGTAAAGACAAATGTAGGCGCAATACCGCTAGTATTAGAACCTTTCTTTACAAATAAGTTTGCACTAGGTTTTCACTGTGTGGTTTTACTATCTTTCACTTGCACATC
This sequence comes from Batillaria attramentaria, assembly GCA_018292915.2. Lineage (NCBI taxonomy): Eukaryota > Metazoa > Mollusca > Gastropoda > Batillariidae > Batillaria > Batillaria attramentaria. The sequence goes on from JACVVK020000607.1 coordinate 54,490, forward strand.
TCCAGTGTCTAAAACAAAAAGGCATTTCTCTCTCTCTCTCTCTCTGGGAGCCGGGGTGGCCGAATGGTAGAGCGTTGGACTTCTAATGCTCGGGTCGTGAGTTCGTAACCCGGCTGGGGCCAAATATTTGTACTGGCTTTTTCATCGTTGCCCCGTCTTTGATATCACCCGTATGTGGTGGAAAAGGACGTTAAACCCCCAAACACCCACCCTCTCTCTCTCTCTCTCTGGGAGCCGGGATAGCGAATGATAAAGCGTTGGACTGTCACTGCTCGGGTCGTGAGTTCGAATCCTGGCTGGGGCCAAATATTTGTGCTGGCCCTCTCTCTCTCTCTCTTATTTTATTCCTTTTTAATTGCAAATCTCCGGCGTCTCAGGTATTTTGGCATTGAAAAAAAAAATACCACACTCTTTTTTTTTTGGTCTGGTTTTCTTCTTTCCTTTTACACATATGTGGGGTTTCAGGCGTTTTGACATTTTCGTGAAAAAGAAAACATTGATATATTGTTCTGGCAGGGACATGCGCCCCTTCCCTTTTTTAGGTCTCTTCCTTGACTTTGACCAAGAGCCGAGGCTGCCTCTTATGAGTGTTGTCAATCTTCTCGATTGGCAACAAAGCAGTGGGGAAAACCTTCTAATGAAATTGGTGAGGTTGCTCAGTGCATGTACTTCTGAGGTGACAGCTTTCGATCACGAGTCGCTTTCTGAAAAAAAGAAAAAGGAAGGACGCCTGCCTTGAGTGAGCTGCGTTTGTGGACGACCTTGTGGAGCGTTTAAAAAGCCTGCCTCACGGTGAACCACTCCCATCGTGTCAAAATAATTATGCGTTTCGCACAGGCTCTGCCACTGTTGAGCCAGTGGTCTTCCGAAAGTCTGTTTTAAAGCTCTGTCGCCATCGGGCTCCATATAGGGTGGGTGGGGTGGTTGTTTGGGGGTTTAACGTCCTTTTACCACATACGGGTGATATCAAAGACGGAGCAACGATGAAAAGGCCAGCACAAATATTTGGCCCCAGCCGGGATACGAACTCACGACCCGAGCATTTGAAGTCCAACGCTCTACCATTCGGCCACCCCGGCTCCCCGCTCCATATAGGGCATACACACATTACACATTCACATCTGTTAAAAGGGGAGGACCCCCCCCCCCCCCCCCTCGGTGTATTCCGTGCCATGAGCCATTTTCTGTTTCACATTTTTTAATTTCATGCACTATTCTGCGGACTCACTGAAGGTGTTGTTCAGGGATGTTCCGCCCTGACAGCATCTTCAGCTTCTTGAAAGAGTCCAAGTGCGTCTTCAGTGATGGGCTTTTAGCCTACTGAATAAAAGATTGTCATTGTCATTGAAAGAGTCCAACCTCTGTTATAAAATTTAGACACTTGTGCAATACAATCTGTGATATAGTTTTACTCTCTGAGCCTTAGACTCTGGTAAGAAATTAGTCTTTCATTGGTTCTCCTTTAAGCTGCACAAATTCTTAATATATATTTACATCATGTCTTAAGCTGGACTTTTATGTTTTAAAGAAGCTGATAGAACGGGACTCGGTTTAGCCGCGAAATAGTCTTTGTTGCTTGCGCGGCGTTAAGCCCTAAATAACTAACTAACTCTGTCGCCATCGACCCTATATGGCTTGTACGGCCTGCCACAAATATGAATTCACTGCGGACTGTAAACCGCTACAGCAGCCGGCCCCCGCCTCCTTTATTGTACCTGAAGCACGCAGTAACCGTGCCTATTGCAGTCAACTGATAATCATCAGATTTTGCACACATCTTCATGATGTCATCCATGTCCTTTACAGCTCACAATTTGAGTATCAGAAAGGTTTGCCGAACGAAAAAGCGCCAACAGTCTGTGTAAACTAGCAAAAGACTCATGCTTATGAGATAAAGTATAGTCTAAAGTCAGCTCTGGTCCAGTTGTAGAGTTTCGGTGCTTCGGAAAGCGCTACAAGACCAGACAAGTAGTTTGCGGGGATTTCAGTTTGCTCTTCGTTAACACTTTCAGCCCTGCCACCGTATCACCTACGGCCTCGCAGACCCTAACAATAATAATATGCGTGCATGTGACCGACTCCCATACGCTCTGCACAGTGGAAGATTCCCACTATAGGATGGATCCGATACTTCTTGAGAAATAGGGTTTTGTATGCAAGAGCCCAGCTTTAGATCTAGCACACTTGAAAAAACTCCCAGGCAGAGAGCGTTATCGCTATTGAGATTCCTTCAGGACTGAAAGGGTTAATAAGGGAGATACATCTCGTTCCGGCGCGTAGCATGTGTCTTGAACCATCACACACGATCTTACACAAGGGAAAAAAATATGAATGAACCAACAAAAACATGGAGCAAGCCCCTCCTGCCCTTCCACTGACCGTGAACTGGATCTGTTTGTGTAACTTGTCCATTACAGTCAAGGATACATAAACTGTGGCCGACCTGGCAGTCTGACTGGATTGAAAAAGTGTTCAGCTGGACTGTACAGTTAGGGTAGCTATCCCCATCCCCCATAACCTGCCCCCTAGGGCCGTCTGCAATCACCTCGTTGTGGCTTGTGGCGTGGACGATAAACCCCAGCTAACCAACCAACCAACCTCCTCCCCTTTTCGAACAAAATTATATATTCATTTATTTCTTTTGTTGGAAGGGGGAGGAGGAGGTTTGATCCATGTTCTTATTGGCTTGCTCATTTAAAAAAAAAAATTAATTAAAAGAAAAAGATAAATACAATAAAAAGATAATAAAATATAAAAAATAAGAATATGTGTACAAATACTCACTGGACAGCCATCACACTGAGTATACGCTGCTAAACTTGCAAGAGCGTTTGTTATTTTATCTACACATGAATCTCAGAGTTACACTGTGACTGACATCCAGTGACTGACATGCTGGCCTTTCTATTCTAACGGTCAATGCTGGTTTGAAATTCTGACTTAAGTATAAAAGAAAACGTCACTGTTGGAAAGTGTTCGTTATTAAGTAATGGGCACGACAGATTTCTTTTCTGTAAATGCACATTTTCAAAGTGGACACATGAACTAGTGCGATCCTTTTTGCGGGGTACAATGGTAAGATGGCAGTAAGGTTACTTGGCGGTGCAATGACGGTTGTCAAAAAAAAACAACCCAAAAAACCCCCAAAAAAACCCAACTTACATTACACACTCCTGTGGAGAAAAAGGAAATGGAATATTTCAAAATGTATCCACGCAAGGACGTATTCCGTCATCAGATTTTCCTTTCTAAATTCCATGACTGGTTGGTTGGTTGCTTGCTTGGTCGGCTGCTTGGTTGATGGATGGGTGGCTGGATGGATCGAGTGACTGACTAGTTGGATAGTTGCTTGATTTACTGATTGGTTGAAGTGTGAATGACGCAAAGGTGTGTATGTGTGGCTGTACTTGTGACGGACGACAAGACAAACTCCATTGTATTCTTAAAAACAAAGTCTATAAAAGGTTGACTGATTGATGGATTAATTGACTGGTTGCTTGATTGAGTGAATAGTTAATTTTGTTTGTCGTTTTTTGTGTAGCTGGGTGATTGGTTGGTTGGTTAGTCAATTGACTGGTTAATTGGCTGATTGATTGATTGAATAATTTGTTTGTTTTTTTTGTTTAGTTGGTTGACTGATTGGTTGGTTAGTCCACTGGCTGGTTGACTGGTTGATTGAGTGAATACTTTGTTTGTCAGTTTTTGTTGTTTAGTTGGTTGGTTGGTTGGTTGGTTGGGTGGTTGGTTAGTCCTTTGACTGATTGACTGCTTGGATGACTGACTGACTGACTGATCAGTTCGTCGGTTCATTCACACATCCCTCTTTTTCAACAGGCGATTTATTTAGGCCCTAGGATGGCAAGGAATTAAAATGTCTGGCAGGAAAGGAAGCGATAAAAATAATTCTCCCCAAACATCGCCCCCTGGCAAACATAGCTGGCCGTCCAGGCGTTCACCGCCCGAGATTAAAATTCTTGTTGAACCGTGCCCAAGGCTGACGCGACCTGGCCTTGTATTCTGAGAGATTTTGGGGTTGAACAAGACGGCGGTAATTAACATTCCCGAAGGAAAAGTCACAAGAAGAGAGAGAGAGAGGTTCCTCGACCTCCAATCGCCATAGGTTACAGTTGTATGAATAATTTATCTGCGAGGCACATTTTGAGATTGTGCAATCTATACGCAGCCCAAGTTCCAGCAGTAGCAGGCGTAGTCTCTTGTTCCGTGTGGAAACATTAGGAGACAAATGTCATCTTGACCTGCAGACGCTGTCAACTCTAACTTGACACGAAAACCGGTCATAAACATGGAATAATTTTCGTATCGTGCTGTATAATCGGCGACTTGGTTGCGCGAGTGGTGTGTTGTTATGCAAAATTGTAAAGAACTACGTAGGAGCTGTTTTTTTCTGCTGCAGCTGACAGAGACATCCATGGCACTATTCACTCAAATCATTCTTTTTCGTTTGTAAGTAAGAAATACAAACACAAATAAAAACGTAGGGGCACCGCCCCCCGTCGTGTAGTGATTAGCAATTCGGACCAAGGGCCAAGAGACCCGGGTTCGAGTCCCAGCTGAGGAAAGCGGGATTTTTTTTCCTACGAAGGTCGGCTCCTACCCAGAGCAGGCGTGCTAGGGGCGCAGTGGGAATGTTGTTGCCACACAGCCGAGATTCACCCACTTCACGGGTGCGACGTTGTGGGTGCTTCCCTTGGTATCACACATCTCATGATGTGGATGAGTACACAGCTGGCACAGCACGTAGTTCTCAGGCCTGGTTAACGCCGGGATATTTTATAACAGGAAACGTGAAATGCAGTCCTGTCCCGCAGTCCCAAACCGCACGGACCTCCATAGCATCATCAAACCGCATTCCCCACTTATAAAAAAAAAAAAAAAAAAAAAAATGCCCCAGCTTCCGAGCCCTCCGTGGATTCCACCAATGACCTGGGAGGAACACCACTGGAGTTGGCGAAGAGTTGGGACAAAAGAAAAGACACACACACACACACACACACACACACACACACACACACACACACACACACAAGTAGTGCCAAAATTAACACGAACAACAACGTACGTCTTCTGAGATTAGTTTGGCCTTTTTTCCAATTAGTTCGTGCAGCCGCCATGTTCTATTTACCAAGACGACATCAAGGAAGTGTTTCGATAGATTTAATCTAAAACAGAAAAAAATACTAGTGTTTCCATCTGCATTACAAAAAAAAAACAGAATTGCATTACACAAATTCTCGTGAAATTCGAGGAATGTCGGAATCATTAGAGTCTATACTGTCAAATGAATTTCGTCGGACTCACGGAAGCACATTGCTTGATCGTTTTGACTGTTCGCACCCGGTGTCGTTTTTCCCTTATTACAGTCAAAATACGTCCATAACATTTAGCAGAAACAGTGTAACTGTGACTGTAATGACTTTATAAATACACTTTGTCTGAGCTGACTTGTGCATCGCTTTGCTTTATCAGCACACTACGTTTCTTTATTCAGCTGCTATTTTTGCAACAACAACAACAACAACAACAACTCTTTACGTAACACACTGCTTGCACCTTAGTTTTCATTCACCTTATCTTTTTATTAAATAAAACCCCAAAGAACAAAGGCAACAACAACAACAACAACAACTCTTTACGTAACACACTGCTTGCACCTTTATTTTCATTCACCTTATCTTTTTATCAAATAAAACCCAAAACAACAAAGGCAACAACAACAACAACTCTTTACGTAACACACTGCTTGCACCTTTGTTTTCATTCACCTTATCTTTTTATCAAATAAAACCCAAAACAACAAAGACAACAACAACAACAACAACAACAACAACAACAACTCTTTACGTAACACACTGTTTGCACCTTCGTTTTCATTCACCTTATCTTTTTATTAAATAAAACCCAAAACAACAAAGGCAACAACAACAACAACATCAACAACAACAACAATTTTTGATACAATGGCATGTCAGCTTGTCAGCTAGCTGCCTGCTTGTGCTAGATATAGCTCATAATGATCTTTCTAGCTTGCAGATGTGTGTTTGGCATTTCCTTTTATAGAATTTACACTACAGGAATGTCAGTTTGCCCTGCAGAAACAGAAAAAGGAGAGAACAAAACAGAAAAAGAAAAAGCTTTTATCAGATAAGTGACAGGCTGAAGTCTCACGGCATTTTAGCTATCTTGCCAAACCTCGGGACTCGGCCCCTTAAACACGATAATTGGTCCTTCTAAGGGAACAGTCCTGACGTTGAGGAATTGATTCCCTGTAATCTTTTATTGGACGGTTTCAAGGTGTCGATTAAAGTCAACTCTCTCTCTCCCTGCCCCCTCCCCCCTGTGTGTGTGTGTGTGTGTGTGTGTGTGTGTGTGTGTGTGTGTGTGTGTGTGTGTGTGTGTGTGTGTGCGCGCGCGCGCGCTCTCTCGACATTTAGAAGCCATTGCTGTCAGAAAACGCAATTCTACTGTTGGGGATCAGCTGAATAGGATGGAACACAACCACAAATCCTCCCACCTAATCCCTCCCTCCCCCCCCCCCGCACACACACACACACACACACACACACACACACACACACACACACACACACACACACACACACACACACACACACACACACACACACACACACACACACACACACACACTACAAGCTTCCAGTACTTGGACACGAAAGAAAAAAAACAAAGTATCTCACAGCTATGAGAGTTATCACCCTTTCCAGAAATAGCTTTTAACGTGATACGTCAAGCAAGCACTTTTCACAAGGCAGCACTCACACACAAAAAGTAGGCTAACAAGAACAGACTAGCAGTGACATTTAGGGTGAAAAATTGTGTGAATATTCATCACTGTTATTGGTTCGATCGCGCTCATAAATCAGGGTTTAAGCAGAATGAAAAGGTTCCCTGTGAAAGCTAGAACAAGCACTACTGGAAACGACACCTAAAACCGTTACGCGCCTTTATGCGGTTTTAAATAAGTGATGGGCTGCCTCGCAGGTTCAAGAACTGGGCGGCTGTTTAAAAAAAAGGACAAAACTGGGGGGGGGGGGGGGGGGAACTGGAAACGGCACAAAACCCTACGTGCCTGTATGACTGAATGAGAGGTGGACCGACTTGTGAATTCAAAAACCAAGAGCTGAAGAAAAAAAAATGAACAAAAACAAAACAAGACAGGGAAACCGTAGTTGGTTGTATGGTTGAATTAGAGCTGGACAGCCTTGCACATTCAAACACTAGGAGGGTGTTCGTAGATTATGAAAACAAAAAGAAGGAAATAAAGGGGACACTGGATGCAGCACAAAATTCGTAAGTGACTGTATGATTTAATCTGAGGTGGACTCACTTGGGAAATTCAAAAACGAGGACGCTGTCCGTAAATCCAAAACAGAAAAAAAAATGAATGAATGGAAAAAAGAAAGAAAGAAAGACAGACAGACAGAAAGAAAGAAAGACAGAAACAAACAAACAAACAAAGAGGTTACACTGGAAACAACACAAATGTCGTACGTTAATTTTTGGCTGAGTAAGAGATGGGAACATTTAGAAGTGCAACATCTAGGAGGCTGTCCATAGATTTAACAAAGAGGAATGGCCCCATCCCATAACGCTGTTTCTCCAAATTTCATGTCATTTTGTCTGTTTTCTTGTTATTGTTTTATTGTTGCCAGTGTTTTTGGTTTTTTTTTTTGGGGGGGGGGGGGCGGGGGGGGGGTCTTTCTTTTTCTTTCTCTGTTCGTCTGTAAGGCCCACCAAAGACACTAGATCCGCTACAATATTAGTGGGGGAGCCAAGGCGAATAAAACAGGTCGATTGTTCACATCATAGTAGAGACATGCCGTTTGGAATATCTCTGAACACATCTCTGAACAATATTAGCGACAGTAACACCTGGACCGCCCCCTCTGGTGGGCGTGGCCGTCTGTTAATTGGGTCGACATGACCCAGAAACAAATTATTACCCTTTTTCATCTTTAGCTTGGCCTAAATGGTTATTGTGATGAAATGAACGAAAGAGAAACTTAAAGAACATGACAGGGAACCATCTTATGTTATATTTGGTTCCAAAATATCAAAATATTACGTTGGAGGACTTAATTAAATTGGCCATCATGTTTTACACTTGTAATGTAATTAGCAGAAAGGCCATTTATTTTGTAGTCACAGGTATGAATCCGGTCTCAGAAGCATCCTAACTGTTGAATAAAGCAAGTAATATTTGTATTGTTCAAAAGAGATTTAATCTTTTTTGGTATTAATTCCATTATGGAATAATTAAGAAAAAGTAGGTCAAATGGGCGATTTCAGGACTGAGTCATACCGACTGCTTGCAATGGTTAATTTCCATCTTACATTGCAAAATGCACAACTTTTACTGAACAGCTGAGCTTAATATTTTCTATTTATTAATTAGAAACTTAACTGGGTCACGAGGGACATCATGACTAGGTGCCTGTATGACGGAACAGGAGGTGGACAGCGGAACTGCAAGATCAAAATGTATGCGACTGCAAGCACAAAAATAGGAGGGAAGGGGGGGGGGGACATAGCGGGAGCGAAAAGGGAATATAAATGTGATCATACATAATGCATGCAGTCGTCTTTAGGTGTCCAAACCGCAATTCCGTTACTTTTTTTTGTTGTGGATTTTCTAGCGGCATGCTGCGATATATTACATACTCGACTCCCTACTGCTGGTGCTGATGATGGTGTTGGGGTGCGCGCGGATATTACTAGATATTACATCTAGATACTTTCCTTCAAACTATGCCCCCCCCCTCACTCTCAGTGTGCGTGTGTGTGTGTGTGTGTGTGTGTGTGTGTGTGTGTGTGTGTGTGTGTGTGTGTGTGTGCGTGCGTGCGTGCGTGCGTGCGTGTGTGTGTGTGTGTGTGTGTGTGTGTGTGTGTGTGTGTGTGTGACACAGAGAAACAACTAGTTTTCAGTGGTGCATACTTTAACCCTTTTTCCTCCTGGTTCAGATTTCGACATCGCCCTCAGTAACTGTGACCTACTTTGCAACGCTGGAACCGTTACTGACACCGAGAGCACTTCAAAACCTATCGCTCAGTCGGTAGATTGAGTTCGAAACCCGCCTATCATTATCTCCTTGAACCTATCGCCGGCTGTGGCACCAATCGCTAATGCTCCCCGGACACTGTCTCTGCTTGGAGTCTCCACGGGGTGAAATAAAAAAGGACCCGCGTGTTTACGGTGCTTCTCCGCTTCAAAAGTGACGACGGTTGCTCTCTCGCTAAACTGGTTGGGGCGGTCGGTGGTCTACTGGTTAAGTCGTAGTCACCAATGCGAGAGATCAGGTTCGAGCCCCAGTCGCGGCGAAGAATTTTATTTCTCGTATGTGGCATCGTTCATTCGGGCCGACCGTCAGGGGTTCTCTCCGGGTACTCCGGCATCCTCCTCCTCTGTTTTGGAAATGTTCAGCCCCAAAAATTCAAATAATAAATGCAGTTCTCAAATTCCGAAACTTAAGTAGCTGAGCTGGCCCATTGCACCACGTGATTGTAATGTGTTCATGTCCATGTGTGTGATTCGCGTGAGCGTGCGTGTTGTGTGTAGCTCGCGGCGCTTTGAGTCAAAATATTTGGGATAAAGCGCCTATGTTAATCCGATTGTTATTATTATTATTCTTTTATGGAGGCTCTTAACACCTGCCAATTAATTTTTACCGGGTCAGTTAAACCCGGGTCGGTGAGTCTACATTTAACCAACCCGGGGTTGAAAGCGACCCGGGTTGAATCTTGCTACGGAGCAGGGTTGAGCCCGGGTCTACAGCCAACCCGCATTTCAGATCTAAACTTTGACATGCAGCTGGCATCTTGATGCTTTCGTCAAGGCATGGCGGCGGGCATGACGTACGTTGTCCTACGTCGTTGGCAGAGTTTGACTTGCAGAGCCCACAAACCGAAGTCTGTTGGAAGAACTCAACGCTGACCCCGTTTACATTACAGAGCGCACTGAGGGCGCCCCTACAGCGCACCGTACTGAGAGCGCTCCACGCCGTTTAGCCTACATTACACAATCGTGGAAGGGGAGCTGATATGTCACGTGCTCTCGAGGAATGTGACATATTCAAGATGGCAGCGCCAAGAAAACACGTGTTTTTGTATGCCTGGCAGAAAACAAAAACAAAAAAACGATCTTTCGCCATTTGCAGAAATGGCCTGTTGCTATGGTGACACAGGGCCCCACGTGACGTGACGAAAGTGCCCGGCTAAGCTAGAGCGCCCTCAGACTACCCACTGTAGGTAGTCTGAGAGCGGTGCGCTTTCGGAGCAGTTTGTCCAAGTGTAAACGCGACAGGGCGCTCTCAGAGCGCTCTCAGGGCGGTATTTTAAGCTAATGTAAACGGGGCCGCTGTTCAAATCTGAAAGTGGAAACATTCGGTGCCACTTTTAAAAAAAAACAAAAACAAAAAAAACACTCTGTCTCAAGCGGTGCTACCATTTGGATTAGCACCGGAAACACTTGCGTCTATTCGGATTACACCCCGTGAACTCGGGTACGGATAGTCTTTGGGCTGAAATCTAAATCACGTTTTCATCTAGTCCATTGAAAAAGTGTGGTGGCTGGGTAAGGGAGGAGTGGGGGTGGGGAGATTGCACCTGACATCCAACACGCGCGCCAAAGAAACGAACCGAGAAAGGGGGAGGCCACTCTAATCGATAGTGAGGAAAGAGCCGGCGGAGTTGCGGAACGTTACGGCCACGGCACGACGATTTGCCCCACTTATTTCGGATAGTGTCACAGGCAGGGGGTGTTAACTCTAGCGACTGCAGACAGATAGACGAATAAGGGACGGATACGCAAACAGAGAGAGAGAGAAAGAGAGAGAGAGAGATGCACGTCTCCTTGTGAAAATACAAGAAGTAAACAGCACGTATGTATGTGTGTCCGCAAGAATCGCAAATTGGCATACCAAGTGTCCAGGAATGCCGGCGGGAAAACTCAAGACGGTTCTGATATTGTCTGTGTTGGAAAGCCTTTCTCTCCAGTTCCCCGCTCCCCCACACCCGTCAACCACCGGCGAAACATCACGTGCTCTCTAACGCGGTGCAGAACGCATCCCACCTCAGGATTGAGCTGGAATTTTTGGTCTGATGGAGTTCTGGAACTGCATCAGAAATCTCGTATGTGGTTTACACCCTAATTGCCACCTGAACCATCGGCACGGCAGTTTCCAGCTGAGCTATGTTCACTCTTAACTGCCGGAGCCCGACCCCCCCCCTCCCCGCCCCCACCACCCCCCTGCCCACTATATGATCAGACTGGTTAAAAAGAACAAGCCACTGCACACCAGTAGGAGTCACTTGAAGCCACTATGACGCAAAGCGTGGGTCTTCAACGCTAGGCCCGAGACTTCTGCAGATTGCATAATAGTGGATTGAAGTGGTTTCAAAGTGATCTGAAGATTTCAAATAAAACTGTGATTTTTGGCATGGGCTTTTTAAGAGATAATAATAATAATGATAATTTATTGCCATGTGTTTCATTGGCTGAAACAATGAAACACACCGGCCCCCGTAGTGTAGTGGTTAGCACTTCGGATCATGGACCGGGAGACCCGGGTTCGAGTCCCAGCCGAGGCAAGCGGGATTTTTCCTACCTAGGTCGGCTCCTACCCAGAGTGGGTGTGCTATGGGCCCAATGGGGAGGCTGTTGCCACACAGCCGAGTTTCACCCACTTCAAGGGTGCGACTTTGGGGGTGCTTCCCTTGGTATGACACGTCTTATGATGTGGATGATTACACGGCCGGCACCGCAGGTGCCGTAGTTCCCGGGCCTGGTTAACGCCGGGATATTTATGACAGGAAGCGTGGAATGCGGCCCTGTCCCGCAGTCCCAAACCACATGGACCTCCATAGCATCATCTTACTATCATCCTCATCTCCATCATCATGCATAATAAAAATTGTCCCAGCTTCCGAGTCCTCCGTGGGTTCCACCCATTACCAGGGAGGAACACCACTGGACCTGGCAAACAGTTGTGGCAGCAAAAAAAAAGAAAAAAGAAAAAGAAACAATGAAACACAGGAATGTTGTGTGGTGTCGGGTCAATTATCACATGCACAGTCACTCACACATCATAAAAAGCAACAGGATCTGCAGAGGGCTAAACGTATAATTATGCACAATCAAACATTACCAAACATACCTCCTAGATAACACACACACACACACACACACACACACACACACACACACACACACACACACACACTTATACCTAACTTTCCCCTTATTATAAGGGAGGGGTGGGTGGGTGTTTGGGGGTTTAACGTCCTTTTCCACCACATAGGGTGATATCAAAGACGGGACAACGATGAAAAAGCCAGCACAAATATTTATTATAAGGGAAGACGAAGAGGAATCAAAAGAATTAACTAAGAAAAGATAGTCCAAGTAATACACAAATAGAGAGAGAGAGAGAGAGAGAGAGAGAGAGAGAGAGAGAAATCAAACGGGGAGCAAAAGGGACAGACAGAACGATTCGACAGACATTCTCTCAACGCGACAGATTTTGCATTTTCCCGACCGGAACTCTCTTTTCACTTTTAATACAACTCTGCTTCCCGTATATTGCTTGACCGGGCTTGTGAACAAAATGACAGTGATTGATTCGGTCCTAATGGAAATGTTATGATCAAAGGAAGCCCCTGTCTGCTACAGCCTTTTTATATTTTTCTCTTTTTTATGTATTATATGTTCAAAATTGAGGAAAACTGCAAAAAGCAGATTTTTTCTCCCGTCGCAGATCTAAGATTTCGTAGATATTGTTTTAATTGCTCCTTTCACTGACGGATGAGCATAATTATGAGGTCTTTGTCAAATATGTGTGGCAGAAAGTGATTGGCGCATTGAGTTTTATTGTAAAAATACCACTTATTTATTATCATTTCAATGTCAACAGTTCATGGGGTGGGTGTGGGTGTATGGATAGGTATATATATAGGCATTTTGAGGTTTTGTGCATTGATGGCCTTTAACATTAGGGGGTATAACGTCTTTATCCACTAAATAAGGATGATATTAAAGACAAGACAAAAAAGTGTTTGGCTCCCTGCCGGGATTCGAACCCACGACTCAAGAACTGAGAGTCGAACACGTTACCAGCTCGGCTATACCGGTGTAGCAAGACAAACTTACTTCGAAGAGGGATTTACCCCGGAGTAAAAATATCGGACAATTTTTTTTCTTTTCTTTTTTACTCCGGAGTAAAACCTCCGTAAGGCAGATGAGCTCCCTTGGCTTTGGGGAGTTTCAATATGCTCGGGAGGAGGATTCTTTCCCGATATTTATACCCTGGAGTCAATCCCTTGGGAAGTAAGCTTCCCTTTTACACCGGCTCCCCGTACCGGGTGTGCAATCACTACGATAGGTGGGTGAGTGGCTTTTGGGGAGTTTAACGTCCTTTTCCACCACGTACGGGTGATATCGAAGATGGAGCAACGAGGAAAAGACCAGCACAAGTATTTGTCCCCAGCCGGGATTCGAACTCACGACCCGAGCATTGAGAGTCCCACTCCCTACCATTCGGCCATCACGACACCCCGGAATCACCACGGTAACTATAGACACAGGACGGAGGGTTCCTAAACCCTGATCACCAGAATTCTAGCCCCGGTGTTTTGAAGTGGGTCGCTTAGAATTGGGAAACTGTTTTCGAAGGGTCACCAAGCACGCAACGCCGCCTGTCTCAGACGTTATAATTACGTCCCCTGTTGCTAAGCTGTCCTTAGACGCTCTCTCCCAAACTGTTGTCTCCCCTTATGAGCGACCCAAGGGCGTTTAATCCCGCCATTAGCGGTGGGCTGAAATGGTCACTCTCGTATTGTTTTGGCGGTATTTGGTACAAAGATTTCGAAATCTCGATTAACAAATCACGTGACTAACGTCGCTGCATTTAAAAACTTGCGACACCATCAACTTAAAATGATAATGATAATTATAACAATATAAAAAATCCCCCCTTAAATAAATAAATAAATAAATAAAATTAAATAAAATAGTAATAAATAAATAAAAAGAAATAAACAGGATAATAATAAAATAAAATAAAAATAAGAAGAAAAATAAACAAAATAAAATAGAAGAAAATGAAATAAAATAAAAAGGGAACATGTTTCCCTTTAAAGTGTACAAAGAATTGTGAGTTCCACAGTCCACAGAATAGTAGGGGACACTTCTGCATATTAGGGTATTTTTGTTCTTCTTTTGGGGGGTGGGGGGTGGGGGTGGGGGGTGGGGGTGGGGGTTCTTTCTTCTGTTACACGAACAATTGTGAGTAGTCTCGGTTCAGACGAGATTTTAAAATCTGGGTAGCCTGTTGCTCAAACTTAACAACACAGGCCCTTAATTTTCAGCATGTGTGTGTGTGTGTGTGTGGGGGGGGGGGGATGGAAGATGTCGATCACTACCATTGGAGATTTGTCAGCTAGGCTGGTCTGGTCCTCCGGTGTACGCGAAAACCCTTGGGGTGTTTTCAAACTGTCACTAATTAAGGTCGTTGGTCTCTGTTCCTGCAAGAGAATACTGACGTCATCAAAGAAGGTTACGTCATAGATATCATTTGGGGTGGCACCTTTTCATTAAAAAAAAAAGTTAGTTCTGTCAATTTTATCGGCACAATACATGATTTGAATATAAATTCCATATTTATCTTGATTTTTTAACAAGCCTGTGTAAATTTCACTCTGCCAGGATTCGAACACTCAACCATCGAAGTCCAACGCTCAACCGGTTAAACCACCCGAATCATGGGAAAGTGAAACAGGACTGAATATCGATTTCGAGATTTTAACGTCAGAACAGCTGCTGCCGATAGAAGGCAACGTTCGAAGAATAATTCAATCAATTAATCTTAAGAGGCCACGCACAGCAGTCGTGGGGAACGTTTCGGTAATGTCTAGACGGACTCCGTCGGGACTTTCTGTAATTCCGAAGTCGATGAGAGTTCAAGTGGGAAATTTCCAGATTTCAGCGAGTCATTGTTCGATTTGATCCTACTAAGTACAATATGATGTCGAGATTTTGCCTGAAATTTCTCCCACCTAATCCGTGAATTTTGCCGTGAGGGTGACGTGCTTTGTAAGCTTTGTGGTTTGGAAAGCAGGAAGAACAACACATCAGATGGTGCTCTTCTCTCCAAACTACGTCATTTGAACGTCATGGTGAAACGATGACGTCAACACATGCTTTTGTATCGTACGTGTATTTTACTAAGGCAATGGACTGTCTGTGATTGTTGACTTCGAAGTGATCACTGTTGTAATGAAGCCACATAAAGGCAAAGTTTGTCACCGACGCAAGAAGCGTAAATGACCACGTTGCGTAAGGACACAAATTGACCGTGGGGTCATATTTAGTGTTTATTTAAGGTACCCTGTTTGGCAAGTGTGCTAGTCTGTATTGATTTTTGTTGTCATGAAAAAGCGTGATTTTCGTGATTTTTGTGTTATGAAGGTCAAGATGCATGCCAGGCGGTCACAAAGAGAGGCAAGCTGCCAGTGAAGCTGGGACTTTTTTGCACAGAGGTCGGACACAAGTGAGGCAAGCGGATTTGTGTGAACTGCCTCTCTGGCCCAACCAGAAAGTAGACGTGCATTACTCCAGTGAGACCTGAGCGGAAAGGAGACATTCACATTCTTTTGAAACCGCTGTCAGGTGCGTGCCTTTGAATGGTCTGTTCATGGTAGTAATTGTTTATATATTAAAGCATGCTTTCTAAAGCATTTGTAGGGGAGACTATGATGCCTGAGGCTGATAGGGAATACATAGGCATTTTGAGGCCCTGTGTATTTGTGTCCTTCGACCTGTGGAACGGTTGTGCACCGCTCACCAGACTTTCGAAGCCTTTTAAAATTCCTGGTTTTGCCATTTGATCATGGGGTGTGGTAAAACGTTCGTCTTGGTTCCGTTGACGAAAGGCTGCCCAAGTCGAAATTAGGCTTCGAGTCAGTCACGGCTAGTCTTGTCGTCTGCTAATGAGGTCAGTGAGTATTTATACGCCGAAGTTTCAGATGCAGGTGATCATCGACTTAGAATCATCGTGGAATGCTCACAAGTAATTTTCTATGCGCTGACCAGTGAAAGCGTCATACCCGAGCGTGACTATGTTACAATAAACAATGAACCACCGGAAAATTTGCCGGCGAGGATGGTAACTAGGACTTACATGTACACATTTTCAAGTTTTTTTTTGTTTTTTTTTTTGCCTGAGTTACGGTTCGTGCACAGATTCTCACAGCGAAATAAACATGGTCCCATTACAATCACACTTGCGCCAAAATTCAACTTCATCTTAGTTCATTCTTGTGCTACAGCTGAAAATACTCGACGGCTGAAAGTTTTCTGTTTAAACGAATACGGGGGTTAGGGGGGGGGGTGTTTGGGGGTTTAACGTCCTTTTCCACCACGTACGGGTGATATCAAAGACGGGGCAACAATGAAAAAGCCAGCACAAATATTTGGCCCCTGCCGGGATACGAACCCACGACCCGAGCATTGAGAGTCCAACGCTCTACCATTGGGCCACCCCGGCTCCCCACGAATACTTTAAGGGAGATAATTTGAAGGTGGTTATATGGACCGACCAGGGTGGCAGAATAAAGAGCTCTAATAATGGTAGATAATGACGAGATTTTTCATGTACGACATTAAGTCTCAATACGTATGACATGCATACAACAGCGGGTGGATAACCTTCCATCGGATATATCAGACTCAATCACTTGGGTCACAATACAGCATCTGAGACCATTGTGGTGACTCTGGTCGGCGTATTAGTTGTTCTAGAAGGGTACCGCGTACTGAGCACACGATGTTACTTGGATGCGGACTGGGGACACGGTGCTAACTGGTAACTAATTTTAGAAGCTTTGTCGAGCCCCAGTCTGTTCAGGAATGGACCGTAGGCTCAAAAGAAACTCGTATTAGAAGCCACAGTCTTGAAAACGGTCGCAATGGTCAAATGAAACATAATAATAATAATAATAATAATGAGTATTATATAGGCGCTTTACCCAATTTCAGGAATCGGCTCAAAGCGCCGCGAACTGAACCCAACACGCACGCTCACGTGAATCACACGCATTCTCTCACACACTGGACATAAACGTATTACAATCACGTGGTGCGAAGGGTCAGCTCAGCTATTTAAATTTCGGAATTTAGAATTACATTTATTTTTCAAATTTGGTGGGCTGAACATTTCCAAAGCAGAGGGGGAGGAAGCCGGAGTACCCGGAGAGAACCCCCGACGATCGGCCCGAATGAACGGTGCCACATACGAGAAGGAAAAATTCTTTGCCCCGAGTGGGACTCGAACCCCCCACCTCTCGCATTGGTGACAAGTCTCTTAACCACTAGACCACCGACCGTCCTTCTACCTGGCAAACAGCCTTAAATTACACGTTACGAACATGGAGGCTTTAATGACCCTTCAAGGAACAAACACATCCAACAGTAGCAATGTCTGTTTTAAGCATTTCTCTGGCATTCTATGGACTGTTCAAACTAGCAATAGCCCCCTTTCAAACTACCAAGACAAAGCCAGTCACACAAGTATTGACGAAAAAGCGCCGGATGCATATTTCCAGTATCTCGGACCAGAGACATAGACAGAGAGATAGGAAACGAAGGCACTAACGGAAATGTTCGGGGCTACGGCATTTCTGACTCAAACTCCTCCTTAAATAACGCGTCGTTCTCCAGATAACCGATTTTACAGCTATTGAAAAGGTCTGAGTAAGTCGGTATTTGAAACTGTAAGTTTCTGGGATGTGCAGCAGCCCGTACTTGGAAATTTGACGTTACAACTCTAAAGTCTACCACTTACATCTGTATTTCGTTTGGGGCAAACATATTTGTTTTACATTTTTGGGTACCTTGTTTCAAAACGCTTAGGGGTCATTTTGAGGCAGGTGGAGTGCTTAGAACTGTGTAATTCGAAATTTAAACAGAGACCTGGTTCCAAGGGTAGCAAAGGATGTAACCAACCGCAACAACCAGCTTCCTATCTCTCTATGTATAATTCTGTTCGGACTTTTCTCGCCTCTATTTTTTTTTTTTTTTGTTCTTTTCTGCCCAACATTTTTTTTTTTTTTTTTTTTTTTCACACACACAGTCCATGGTCTTTTGTCACCAAAGGATGGGTGTTGTGATATTGTTACTATTTTTTCTGGTCCTTTTCTCGCCCACCGTTTTTCTTTTTTCCCCCGCGCCGTGTATGTCAGTACGTCCGCAGAGTTACCTTTTGTTTGTTTGTTGAAGTTATGTCCCATTTGTTTATGTCCCGAAGAAGGCGTAAGCCGAAACGTCGACCTGTGCCGTCCTTTGTCAAAGTTAAGTGGTTTCTGTCCCTTTTGTGTCGCTTTTATTTGCTTTTCTCGCCTCGTTCGTTTTCGCCACGCATCGCTAACAACGGTCTTCAATCACACCAAACTCACTATACTCAACAGGCGGGACTTACCTCCAAAGCTTGGGCGAAGCCGTATATCGTAGTCTTTCAACAGGCGATCAATGGTCAGGGTCGCGTTCCGAAACGATGTTATATCCGGCTCGAACGTTTGGGCACTGAAACGAGAGGGAAGCGATGATATCACTGCTTAGGTCATCTCTTGATGTTTCACCTTAGATATCATCACAGTAGTGAAGTGTGTGTGGTCTCTGTGGGGGGACCGAAACTGGCGGAAAAAAGTAGGTCTTCGATCGGGGAGGGTCTGAAGACTATATTCTGTTTTAAGTCGTCGTGTTCAGTTAGATCACTGAGATAAGAATACCCTGGAATTGTCGGGGAGGGGAGCGGACGGGAGGGGAGGTTGACTTAGTGCTTACGTGGGAGGAGGGGAAATGGGGGAGGAAAGGCGGAGAGGGGGAGGGTGTGGGGTCAGTATCGAAGACGAAGAGGCATAGGAAGTGACATGCTCATTCGTGCGTCATCACTGCGGATATTTTGTTTGTTTGTTAAAGATGCTCTACATAAATGTAGACAAAGTTTAAGTTTTTTTAAGACAAAGTTGAGGTAGGGATGGGGGGTAACGGGGGGTGGGTACTGGGGAGAGGTGGAGTGGTGGTAATGGGTGGGGTCAAAGACAAACAATCCCTTTTGTTTTTGTTGTTACTGTTGTTGTTGTTTATAGATAAAGGCAGATATGTGTAACACATTACCGCGAACAAGGGGTGGGTGGGTGGGTGTTTACGGGTATAACGTCCTTTTGCCACCACGTATGAGTGACATCAAAGACGGGGCAACGAGAAAAAGGCCAGCACAAATATTTTGCCCCAGCCGGGAATCGAACTCACGACCCGAGCATTGAAAGTCCAACGCTCTACTGCTCGACCGCCCCCCCCCCCCCCCCCCCCACTCCTGCGGGTCCTAGCCACAGTTACTAAGGGCTACAGGAGAGGTCAATTTTCGCCGGTTCTGGGACAGCTTATTCCTGTACATTTCGTATATTGCCAGGGACGCCCAGACGGACAGCGCTAGCAAAGCAAGGACCAAAGATTGCGTGCGTCTCGCGTGGTTCTCGTATTAAGGCGAGCCACGGGATACAGCCACAATACCCGGATCGATCTATGGCGACAAAATGTGACTTGAGAAAAAAAGATTGGCACCAACTGACATTTCCATTAACACCTCACAGACACCCACAAGGAGAAGCTGCGACGGGGAAGGAGGGAGGGGGAGGGGAGAGAGAGAGAGGAAACAAGCCTCAGCTTCTAACGAGTGAAATTTCGTCGCGTGCAACTGAAAAAACAAAGACATTGGCACAAATGATTTGCACTGTCCGTCACCTCGCGCGTGACTCGTGCAGAGAGAGAGAGAGAGAGAGAGAGAGAGAGAGAGAGAGAGAATCACTCTAAATGCCAATTCAATACTTTTGTTTAAAAAGGGATTTACCGGCCTTTCCCAATATATAAAGTTGATATTAAAAGGCGGGGTGACAAGAGAAATAGTCAGCGTTAATTTTGAGATCCCACCCGGGATTCGAACCCATGACCTAAGTGTTGAAAGCCCAGCGCCATACTGCCCGATGTACTCCCCGGTCTGTTAGACTTCGGGACAAGCTACATTGACCCGGGGCACTTCCAGCCCAAGGCTGCTCAGACCCGGAGCACTTCTGGCCTAAAGCTACTTAGACCTGGGGCACTTCCAGCCTCAAGCTGCTTAGACCCAGGGCACTTCACGCTGGGGTGTACATTCCGCTTGTGACAGGGGTTCTCCTGACTTCGATAGTCATATAGAGGAAGGAGATTTTGGTTAATATACCAAGCCTGTGAAATGTGTTTCCATTCTGTGACAGTCAGACTCTTGGATCGTAGCAATTAAATCAACAGCTCTGGTACTTGGCAACCTGGCATGTTCGACAAACATTGGCAGAATTAAAGCTTTATCAGAATGGACTGTCAGCATATTAGAGAGAGAGAGAGAGAGAGAGAGAGAGAGATCAGAATGCCATAACATCCTTAGAGAACAACAGATAAAACATTTTTATTTGTTTCATTTTTTTTTCAATAGAATCGTTTGGTCTGTTACTCTAGCCGCAAATTGGTCTTTGTTGCTTTGCGCGGCGTTAATCCTTAACTAACTAACTGGTCTGTTGCTCTCAAAGCGTGGTTTAATTGAGTCGTTGTATTCTGATCTTCGAGAAACCACTTCAGAGCATTAAAGTAAAAGTTAACTTTGTTAACTAGTGCAAGGAAAGTATTGTTAACTTTTACATTAACTCTGTGACAGACTAGCCTGTCTTCAAGAGATCCCCACAGAGTCTTCTTTGTAAAATGACTGATACGTACAGACGTTTGAAACAATACTGACTGAAAAAATAAATGATGCTGTTAGTAGTCAGGGGTAATAGTCACCAAGGAATTCCACCGTAGCGTCTCAATACATTATTCGGGGAATGAAATGATTCAAATTCTAAGCACTAAATCAAATTCACCACCATCTCATTGAAGTACTACACATTATTGTGTTACCAGTCAAGGATGACAGTTGGGTGTGGGTGGGTGTTTGAGGGTTTAACGTCCTTTTCCAACACATATGGGTGACATCAAAGACGCGGCAGCAAAAAACAGGCCAGCGCAAATATTTGTCCCCGGCCGGGATTCGAACTCACGACCCGAGTATTGGAAGTCCAACGCTCTACCGCCCGGCCATCTTGTTCCAGGGAAAATAGTTAGCGGGGGTATTCCACCATAACGATACCTCTTAACAAGGTTCTAAGCTCTGAATATATTTCACTAACATCTCATAAAAATACTCACTTGAACATTATCCTACTCAAAAGTAATGGTAAACTCCATTTGAAGGTGTCTCAAACACCTGTGAATAAAGTACTTAACTTCTAAGTTCTCTTATCAGCCAAAATTAGTAAATAGGAAGTTTCACCATTGAGACTTGTAAATTTTTTTGTAATCGCTAAATGAAATTCGCCAGCGTCTTATTGCAATACTCACCTGACTGTAAGAAACTTGAGGAGCCACACAGCACACAAAAAGAAAGCCACGTTTGCCATGATTCTGCCCGCCACAAGCGTCAACATCGCTGCGCCAAATCCCCCAAAACAAGCACGCAGCTCCCCCCCTAAAAAAAATGTCACACAAATTTATCGACGCGAAGCGGGAGAGATGACAGAAAGAGACAGAGTCGCCGTCTAGTGCCCAACACAATTGGCAGCAAACACAACAGGCGAGGCAACTCTACGGAATCTCAGCTGATGAGAGCGCTGGTCGTCAAGTCAAGTGAAGTCTCCTGTGTGAAAGGGAAGAAATAGAGTCGAAGCCGAAGATTTTGGGGAGGCCCAGGGTAAGAAAGAAAAAGAAAAATAGCACCGCCTGGGTTCTCGACGTTGAGTCAAAGCTTTTGTAGTCGACCGTTGCGACAATTGCCGTGGTGTGACAGAAACCAAAAAAATTCACTCTTGGGATCGTGACGTCTTGTCAAGGTTTTGTCGTGGTCCACTTTGGCGACTGTTGCTGCATAGTGTAGCAGAAGAAGTCAGAAGGTTGTGTTACCGCTGTAGGGGAGGGGCAGGCTTTGGCTTTGGCCTGCACGGGCGTCCCGTCCCGCCCGCTTCCACAGCAGCATGTGACGTGAGGGAACTAGACCACACACCGTCACCTAGCACCATCACGACACAAGGCTAGGCCAGGCAAGGCTAGGCTTCCCCCCGATTCAGGTCCGCGGTTTCCCCTTCTTTCCTCGGTCGTTCTCCTCCTCCTCCTTACCACGCTTGCTAGCTCCCACACATACACACACACGCACACGCACAGACCCCACACACACACACGGAGACAGGACAGGACGGCAGGGAAGCAAAAAGGACGGGGTATCCAGTCTTGCCTTGCTTTGCCCGTACCGCGCGGTTTTCCCCCCTTTCGCTCGAACTGCTTGCTTCGTAACTCACTTCAGAAAGAGCCCGATCGAGCTACAGCAGTGTACGCACAGCATCGCCACTGCTTCAGGGAGGGACTGGGATGGGAGGACGCTAGGTTTGGTGGCCGGCGGAAATGCTCGCCGAGTTTCCAGATTGATTCCTTACAACTGTCCTCCCCAGTCTTACCAATCGACCGCACGCCTGAGTGGCCATGGAGGCCCGCCACACTTTCTTTTTCTCCCTCCTGCCGCAGAGTGACAGTTGTAGCGTGCTGGTCGTGATGAAACCGGAAGGGCGGTGAATTTAGACAATTGGGGAAGCAAAGTTTGGAACTGGTGGTCTGGCCTGTACATGCTTTACGTTGGCACAGAACTGTGAGGACACCACTCTCGATAATTCAAAGCACAGAGCTGCACGGGCATTACTCCTGGTTGTTAACTGCGGTTCTAGGTACAAAACGATTCAAGTCGTTCTTACTGGGTGGAATCTGTCATCCGCTGGTGTTCACATGCCTTACGTTAGCACAGAACTGCGAGGACGCCACTTTCGATAATTCAAAACACAGAGCTGCGCAGGCATTACTCCTGATTGTTAACTGCGGTTATAGGTACCAAACGATTCAAGTCGTTCTTACTGGGTGGAACCTGTCATGTACTGGTGTTCACACGCCTTACATTGGCACAGAATTGCACGAGCACTATTTGTGATTACTAACTGCGGTTTTCACAAAATACAGAATACAGAATACTTTATTGATCCCGAAAGGGAAATGTGTGAGATATGACTTTTCATGACATTCAGTGCTTTACGAGTTCACAAGAACACACCACCAAAGACTGTAGATAATTATCTACGGCCTTTGAACGTGTATTGAGAAACTGACACACTTGAACGTGTATTGAGAAGCTGACCCACTTGAGCGTATTGTGAGAAACTGACACACTTCAGCGTGTTTTGAGAAACTAACACACGTGAACGTGTATTGAGAAACTGACACACGTGAACGTGTATTGAGAAACTGACACACTTGCGCATGTTTTGAGAAACTGGCACATTTTCATGAACGTGTTTTGAGGAACTGACAAACTTGGGCTCATGTCACACGAGAGTGCTTTTAGTCCGAACAAACAGGGTGTTTCTCATGTAACATATTGTGGCTACAACATGCCTTTGACCTGATTTTCCTGAGCGTGCTTATTGAATTGTTTTCCTATGTTCGTTCAAACAAAAACGTCTCCCGTGTGTCATGAGTCTTGTGTAGGACTTATGATAACAGGGCAGCATGTAAGTACTTGATTCGTTTACGCAAGACATAATATTATGTGTCAAATAAAGTAACAGAAGTGGCACACAGCAACAACATGACAACTAGCAACACAACTGCCACTAGGAACCGCCATGTGTGTGTGTGTGTGTGTGTGTGTGTGTGTGTGTGTGTGTGTGTGTAAGGACAGCTTGTAAAACAGGCAGTGCTGCCTATATACAGGGGAGCGGGGTGGCCAAATGGTAGAGCGTTGGACTTCTAATGCTCGGGTCGTGAGTTCATATCCCGGCTTGGGCCAAATATTCGTGCTGGCTTTTTCATAGTTGCCCTGTCTTTGATATCACCCGTATGTGGTGGAAAAGGACGTTAAACACACACACACACACACACACACACACACACACACACACACACACACACACACACACACACACACTTACACACACATGCTATGGCTATCTTCTCAATTTAACCCCTAGCAGAAAATGGCATGTTTGCCAGGCTGGTAATCACTCTAAAGACAATGCTACCCTACACAAATACTAGAGCGTGCCAGTTTCCATGTCGCAGACCGTCAATCGAAGATCACCACAGATGTTGAAACAGACGAGGAGCAGGCATCGCCCTATTCGCATTGTGTGCTTGCACCGAATGACATTAAAAAAAAAAAAGTCAGGCAAAATCAGAAAGGGCCAGTGACGTTCCATTTTATCAGCAATCTTTTTCCCATCCCTAGGATCGTCAACGATCAAGGGAGGGTGAAGGAACAAAAATCAAACCAGCACGCATAGAGACTTTCTTTCCCAATGCCAGTGATTTGCCTTTTTAAAGTTTGTCTTGCAGAACTTTTTTGTTGCTTGACATGTTATTCTGTCCAGGGACAGCGCATCGACATTGCGTCCAAAGATTGATAGATCTGCAATTAAGAGGGGAAGCAAGGATCGCAATGAAGGTTATGTGTCATCATAGGGAGACGGATAGTCCGATACGTTAAGGATTAAAAAATCGATACGACTGTCACTGCTGCCGCAATTTTTGAATTCACATAATGGCGCATAGGAAAATAATAGTTCTTGCAAGAAAAATATCGTTTCCAACGCCCTGAATAGCATGATTGTATAGGTTGAAAAGAGGCCTAGAACAGAACAGAAAAGAACTTTCACAGCAATCTTTCTTTTTTGTTGTATTTTGTGTGTTGTTTTTCTCTCTACAGAAACAGAATGCAAACAAAGGAGCAATGAAAGAAAATACATCAACATTTTCCATTTTTGTCCATGCAAATCGTGTTTTCATTTAATGTCAGTGAAATTAGAAAAGACTGAAAGCAGGGGTTTGCTCAAGAAACAAAAATAAACATAATCATAGAAGAAAAACTACAACACGAATAAGAGCGGCAACAACGGCAGAAGCGAGAGCAACAACAACAACGACGACGACGACGACGACAACTAAAACAACGCCATCATCACCAACAACGACAACGCCAGAAAAAGGCGTCGTATATGTGCGCTCTTATACAAATAACTAATAATTAGAGTTGCCCAAGAGTGGAAATGGTCTAGCTGTCGCATTGTCTTAGTTCTAGGAGGGTGGGGGTGGGTGTTTAGGAGTTTAACGTCCTTTTCGACCACGTACGGGTGATATCAAAGACTGGGCAACGAGAAAAGGCCAGCACAAATATTTGGCCCCAGCCGGGATTCGAACCCACGACCCGAGCTTCGATAGTCCAACGCCCTACCATTCTGTTATACCGGCACCCTTAGTTCTAGGAGAAAACGATCGCCTTCAAATATATCCTATCGCAATAAAAACGGAAACAGGAACAAGAAATACGTGCAGCCTCTCCCCTTTTCGTAGTGTACTAAAGTGGCAGTTAAAGATACTGTCAATTTTGCATTAGCGGAACACTTACACCAAGTGATCTGTAGAAAAGCGGCATCAAGAAAAAATCACTCTTGATAATAATTACCGTTCCTCAATGGATGGGCCAATACACACACACACACACACACACACACACACACACACACACACACACACACACACACACACAGTCTGCTTTTCATCAAGGGAGCATACTCTTGCCAATTCCCCCGACCAAAGAAGATTTTCTGCTATTTCTTGGCAATACATCTCATCACAACACCACCCACAAAATAAAGCAAAATAGAAAAAGAAAAAAAAAACCACTGCGGGAGCTCAGAAAACATCAATGATGAACAGAGCTGGTCTTTGGAAACATGTGCAATCCTCCCAATGAATTCAAACCTAGTGGTTAAAATCGCAATAGGCTTGTGCGAGGGAAGGCGATCCTATTTGAAATCAGGTTTCATAAAAAGACCCCCGGATCGCAAACGAGGTAAACGGGGCTAATAAATTGAATCATTCCAATCGCTGGGTGGCAAATTACATTTGCCGCGCTTCCTTCGTTTGAAGTGGTTGAATGTGCGCAAGCGTGAGAGCCGTGTGCAAATCATTTCAAGCAACCGTTACAATATGGCCGCCAGCGAGGGAGGGTTTATTGGTGTGAAATGCGGGAGAACGGAGAGGAGGGTAATTATCACTTTCACAGCTGCTCTACAGGCTAATGGCTTTTTTTAACCAGAGGGGAAAACAAACCCAAGAAAAAAAAAACAAAAACAAAACGCAGCGACAAAAGAAACAGATCCCACAGCAAAAGCAAAACAGAAGCCTGGTTTACGTATGTGGTGGCACACACGTACACACAACTCTCTCTCTCTTAGCGCGACTTCGTCAGGCATTTCGTTGCGTTTCGTAGGAGAACTTCCGGTTCCCACGCTCTTACGCAGCGTAATACCCGGGTTTTATTGTGGCCACCCGTTAAGGGCGCCACCGAATTTCGCAGAGTAAGAAGACAAGGGAGACAACTAGTCAAGCCTCGGACATCGGTTACGTCCCTTTCGGTAGCTCTTGCTGGTCAGAAGTCGCATTGTGTGGCATTTCCGATCCTTTTTGTTTCATCAGGACGAAAGCCAGCGTGGTTACTAGTTAGCATAAGCCCTTCACTGATCACATTAATCTGGCTTCGCTGAACACAAAATGTACTCACATCGCGATTTTAAGTGAAATCCATCCCCTATTCTTGTAGTCTTGGACTTCTCCAGGATTTAACCGATTAGTAAAATCTTTGTAAAAATCTCATGTGCGGCGCACCTTTGTGGCCGCCATATTGGATTTGGCAGGCAAGACAGCGCTTGTGGGGTGTCCCAATAGAATCGAAAAATAAACTATTTCGGATCTTCTCCAACCACTGCTGAATGCGAATTTCATAAAATGAAACATCAATAGATCTATTAGTAATGCACAAACAACACATTCTACAAGTGTTTGTACATAGAAAGACACGAAAATGGCTTCGTAGAATGGGCGATTCTCACGAAGTTCGCTGAGGGAAAATGGCTTCGTAGTGGAAGCCTCTCGCGAGTGACCCCAAAACACACAGGAAGTGATGACGTAGGAGGGTGAATTTGCGTACTCTTCTCAGTGCGTAAGGCGCCCTAAACAAACCTTATCTCTGGATTGTGGACAATCCTTGTAGATATATATGTGGATATAGTCCTTGTAGTATTACTTACCAACGTGTGTGTGTGTGTGTGTGTGTGTGTGTGTGTGTGTGTGTGTGTGTGTGTGTGTGTTGATGTTGTTGTTGTTGTTGTTGTTGTTGTTGTTCTTTTAGTCTGCATTGTTAGTAGTTCGTAGTATCAAGGAAAGGTTTGCAACCTGCGCCTATGTGCCTAAAAACCTCTTCCTTGTCAAATAAAGGCAAATAAAGTCCAAGACAAAACTCTCTCTCTCTCTCTCTCTCTCTCTCTCTCTCTCTCTCTCTCTCTCTCTCTCTCTTCTCCAACCACTGCTGAATGCGAATTTTATAAAATGAAACATCAATAGATCTATTAGCAAGGACAAGATGTAAAACAAGTCTGCGTACCTAATCTTTTATCCTTGTAAAATAAAGTTTCGTTCGTTCATTCGTTCGTTCTCTCTCTCTCTCTCTCTGTGCGAGCGTGTGTGTGTGTGTGTGTGTGTGTGTGTGTGAGAGAGAGAGAGAGAGAGAAAGAGAGAGAGAGAGAGGACAGATTTTTTTCCTCTAGGGAAATTTATTTGTCACTTCAAAGTTGAGCCACAAAACTTCCCCGGTGTCTCCGTTCCGTTCGTTCTGCTGCGGTGGGACATGCGTCAAGAAAAGTGACAGGCTGAAAGAATTGTCGAGTTCTATAATAGTCAAATCACCGACTTTGCTTCAGGAACTTTAACGGGTTTTGAAGGATTCCGTCGAGTTCAAAAGACCCCTGGAGGAGACCAGACAAATAGGTAAATGTATTCCCAAGTATTCGCCCTAGGATCCTTTTTCGAGGGACAAGGAAACAAATAAAAGGACAGCGCTACATGTCACGATCAGTTTAAAGGACAGGAGCGGCAATGACATGTTTGCTTTGTGTTGTTTTGTTTTGTTGTTTTCGTTTGTTTGTGTTTTGCTGTTGTTGTTTTCGTTTGTATGTTTTTGTTGTTAGTTTGTTTCTTTGTTTGCTTGTGTCGTTTGGGTTTTTGGGGTGTCGTTTTCGTTTGTTTTAGTTCTTGTTTGTTTTTGTTTCTTTTTTTGTTTGTGTTTTTGTTTGTTTTTGTTCTTGTTTGGTTGGTTGTTTCTTTTTGTTATTGTTAATTTGAATGGTATGTTTGAGTCGTTGCTTGCAGTTTCTTTGTTTGTGTTTCGCGTTTGGTTTCTGTTTTATTCATTGTTGTTGATATTGTTTGGTTTGTTTGTGTATTTACTTGTTGTTTGATTCTTTGTTCGTTTGCTGTTTTTGTTGTTGTTGGTGGTGTGTTTTTTTTTGGGGGGGGGGGGGGGAGGGGGGTAGGGGGGGGTAATTATTCTGGCATGAAGGTCTGTGTCTGTGCCAAGACGAAGAAAAAGGTGATCCTCAAAGAGACAGCAACCCTCTTCCCGACTCACGGCACAAACGATTGGACAATTTGGTTAGGATCTAGCCGCCATTGTCCAATGGTATTTGCTTGGACGGATTGCTCTTCTGGTTGTGACATCCTTCTGTGTGGGGATCGGCGCCTCCTAGCCGAAGTTTTCAATTCCCAACACGCATGTTATATTAGGGATGGTACCAGCAAGTCTTTTACTGCAGAATTACAGTTCTACCGTCAGGAAATGAGGTTCCCTACGGGGCTCAGGACTAAGTGACCGCGAGCACCGTTGATAAAATAGCCGAGGGGACGATCCGTAAATGAAGAGAATTTAACCGTGAGGTGAGTTCAGAACAGGAAACGGATGAAAAGGGGAAAGGGAAAGGGAATGATAAAAAGAACATGTCTTGCATGCCACAGGCACGACTTCCTGTGCTAATTCGGTGGTGAAAATGTCCTTGATT
The DNA here is from genome assembly GCA_018292915.2 of Batillaria attramentaria. Taxonomy (NCBI): domain Eukaryota; kingdom Metazoa; phylum Mollusca; class Gastropoda; family Batillariidae; genus Batillaria; species Batillaria attramentaria. Next base: position 83,569 of record JACVVK020000607.1, read on the forward strand.
TGAATAAAAGTCCCTGGAAGTGTGTTTAAAGCTTTACTTGTCATTCAGTTTCCAGAGAGAGAGAGAGAGAGAGAGAGAGAGAGGAACTTATTTTGAGAACGGTAGAAGTTCCGGGGCCTGACTTGCCGTTGCTAAAACCCTCAAACCTCCAAACTACAAGACGGAACACAATTCACACACACACACACACACACACACACACACACACACACGGGGAGGGAGGGAGTGGCGGAAGGGGGGGGGGATCAATCTGTGGTTCCGTCCTCGATAGCCCATGCAGTTGATTCGATCCTCGCCCTGAAGGAGGAACAACTCGACCTCAACTTTCTTCTTAATTCTTATTTTGCAGCATAAATTTCTGAGCGATAACATTCTCTCTCTCTCTCTCTCTCTGTGCACACGCTTGGGTGGCCAGTGGGATCTGCTGTCTCACCATGTTTGCTAATAATCTTTGAAGCAGAAGTTTTGGGGTTTTTTGTTGTTGTTTTTTTTTTTTTGGGGGGGGGGGGGGTACCCACACGGTGTGTGGTGATTAGGCAAATTGTTTCCTTCCTTTCGAGAGTGACACTTACCGCTATTCATTGTGACGCTTGAAAGATTGAAATTTGGACCCAGGAGAATTTATTTTCTTGCCGTTTCTCGCTTTTTAAATGGAAAGCTTTCTCGAGATCTAATTACAAAGCACCCAACGGATTAGGTTGATTTTTTTTTATTCTAGAACAAAAAGACTCTGTTGTAGTAATTGTCAGCAGATGGAACTTCAGGAAAATGTAAATAACGAAGCCTGATTTTTCTTTTTTCGTTAATGATTTATGAGGGAAAAAACAACAAAAACAAATAACATTAACAACTTGGTCGTCCAGTTGTGAATTTTTTTTTCTTCTGTTTTTCTGCTTTATTTCGGTTTTATTTATATAGGGTTTGATGAAGATGTACGCGTTTGAGCTGTTGGACAATAAACGTGGGATGGACAATTAAAATCAATGGATTTTTCCAGTTGTGGACTGTCTACTGAGTAACTGATCAAGCCCTCAGGCAGTTTCTTTCACATTCTAAGTTGCTTAGGGGTGTGTACATTTATTTGGACTGGGGCTTTCTCTCTCCTGTGCTCATCCGGAGAAAGGACATGTCTTATTGTGTGGCATTTTCCTTCTATCATGATTATTCAAATTTTCACTGAAAATAGGGGAGCCGGGATAGCCGAATGGTACAGCGTTTGACTTTCAATGCTCGCAGTCCAAGCACAACCATCCCCTGCCCACTGTATGGATACGACTGGTTAAATTACAAGCCACTGCACACCAGTAAGAACCACTTCAAGCCACTATTGCGCAAGGCGTGGGCCTTCCCCGCTAGGCCGAAGACCTCTGCAGGTTGCATAACAGTCGCTTGAAGTGACTCGTAGCGATCTAAAGATTTCAAATAAAATTGTGATTTTTTTTGCGTGGGATCTTAAGAGTTAAGCGCATTCGATGCAAAGTTTCCCACAACATTGCTGCGTGCCAGACAAACGTAGTGAGACTTTAAGGTCAACGAGGATATGTTTATCTGCGTCCTTGATTTTCGAATAAAACAAAAAAAAAAAGGTACGGTCATGCAGTCTGTCGGAAAGTGTCAATCATCGTCCTCAAAACGCAAGGACTAAAAAAAAAAAAAAAACTGCATAGAGGCGAATCCTTGCAACAAAAATCGTTGGCAGATTGAAAGATCGAGTTCATGCTGTTTCCCGTGGGGACAATGGTTGCGACAACAGAAGTAATCTGTTGACATGACAGATAACTGTAATTCATTAAAGATACTTCATGGACAGTAATTGTTGGGTTTCCCCGTCTGTTTTTGTCAGATTTTTTTTAAAGACATCAACGCTGCTGGTTCAGGTGGCCTGCTGAGATTTTAGTGGGAGGGAGGGGCTCTGTGTGTGTGTGTGTGTGTGTGTGTGTGTGTGTGTGTGTGTGTGTGTGTGTGTGTGAGGGAGAGAGAGAGAGAGAGAGAACGATAACAATAACGATAATGATAACGATGACGATAACAATGACGATAACGATCCTTTATTTTACAAGTGAAGAAGCTATGGGCATACAAAGGCCACTTTCAAACTTGCCGTTGCTAACTACCATAAAAGGAAAGAAAATTAAAAAGAAAAAAAAAGATGAAAAGAAAAAAATATTTGCGCAGGAAACCATACAGGATGCAGATCACACCAAAAAAAAAATAACCCAACCAAAAAACAGATGGGGGGGGGGGGGGGAGGAGGGGGGAGGAGGGGGGGAGGAGAGGAGGGGGGCGGGGCGGGAGAGGAGGCGGGGGGGGGGGGGGGGGGAGGGGGGACAGGCAGGCAGAGACTGAGACAGAGCCAGACAGAAACAGACGGAGACAAATTTGAATTCCGAAACGTGCATAAACTTGTATACTGCAACTTAAACCAGGAAAAAACAAACAAACAAAAAAACGGTTTTTTTTCCTAATTATTTTTGTATTTCTCGCTAAAAAGAAAAAGAAAAAGAGATCCTGTCCCCTGAAGTAATGGTAGCTACAAGCGAAAATAAAATCATTAAGGACATACTGACATAATTGTCTTCTCTTGATTACAGACAGAAACAGAGAAAAAAATATTCAAGCACTGAACGAATTTGAAAGGAAAATACCTCACGGGTTTATCTTTGTAAACGCAAGGCAAGCCAAGGGTCGAAAAGTACACCTCATCTTGGAAAGTCCCCCTAATCCACTTTAACACCTCCAAGACCACATTACTGCCTCTGGGTAACTGTTCCCTCTAGACCAACCCACTTCCTGTAGACAGAACACATTTGTCGAGTTGACCTAGCTAATTTGTAAGACTAAAGACACCTACGGTAGTTCTTATGGTGTATGGTTTAGCTGAGGGAAGTAGTTGTTTGCCCAACATAGTATGCGTCGGCGTGTGGTGCTGTAGACAGATTCGTGTTATGATGAAAATTTTACGTGTGAATTTTCACTTTTTTTTTTAGGTGGGATTTCGCGGGATTACGGGATTTGAGGTGGGATTGCGGAGCTGTTGAAGTCGTGCTCCAATGTCTTATTTGTCTTCTCTGTTCTCTTCTTCTTCTTTTTTCTTGAGCCTTTTTGTCTTTTTTGTCTTCTTCCCCTCTTTTTTTGTCCACGGCAATTTTAAAGGGGGGTGGGGTGGGGTGGGGGGAGAGAGAAAGATACGCGCCCTCCTCCCTCCCCCTCCAAAGGGGAGCCGGGATAGCCGAATGGTAGAGCGTTGGACTCCCAATGCTCGGGTCGTGAGTTCGAATCCCGGTTGGGGCCAAATATTTGTACTGGTCTTTTTCTCGTTGCCCCGTCTTTGACATCATCCACACGTGGTGGAAAAAGACGTTAAACTCCTAAACACCCACCCACCCCGCCAAATGTGGGACCCCCCGCCCACCCACCAAGTTTCGCCGCCCATGTGTACCAGTCAGAGAGAATGTTCTGACTGGTTCGTCGCTTAGGGACAAGTCCTTTTTCACCACATTAGGCTAATATCAAAGATGGGGCAACGGGGAAAAAAGTACAGTTTTGCCGGGATTTGAACTCACGACTCGTACATTGACAGTCCAACACTCTTCCAAAGATTTGGCCCCCGGCCGGAATTCGAACTCACGACCTGAGCATTAAAAGTCCAACGCTCTACCATTCGCCTATCCCCCTCCCCCCCCCCCCACACACAAGGTTCTGGAGAGCATGCAGGTTATGACGCAGAGCTAAGCAAACTATATACCGCTACCAGTCAATCAACCAAATGTCAAGGACCTCCAGCTTTTCCAGTTCAAGGGTCCAGTGAAAGTTGTTTGCACAGCTTCCTGCCAATAGTCCCCGTTCAGCGTCCTCCGCAAACACGAAGAAAAACTGTTTTCCGGTGATCCCGTTCATCCATTTATATCTCTGCCAAAATCCACAACCTAAAGTTTACGTTATAGCTCCGGAATGCTTAGTGGAGGAACGAGGGGTGTGGTCAAAAAGGACGTCGGTGTTTCTGGTGCTACACGGCTTCAAAAGATACTACCATGATCCCCCCCCCCTCCTCCCCCCCCCCCAAAAAAAAATAAAATAAAATTCACAACTTAAAGTTCACGTTATGTCTGAAGCTCCGAAAGCTTAGCGGAGTCACGGGTTGTGGTCAAAATGGGCGTCGGTGTTTCTGGTGCTACTCGGCTTCAAAAGATGCTACCATGATTTTTTTTTTTTTTTTTTTGCCAAAATTCGCAACTTAAAGTTCGCGTTATGCGTGAAGATCCGAAAGCTTAGCGGAGTCACGGGGTGAGGTCAAAATGGATGTCGGTCTTTCTGGTGCTACTTCCAATGTTCCGGCGATGAGTGCTGCAACGCAAAGCCACATGTTGGAAAGATGGGTGGGTGGGTGTTTGGGGGTTTAACGTCCTTATCCACCACATACGGGTGATATCAAAGACGGGGCAACGATTAAAAAAAAAAAAGCCAGCACAAATGTCTGGCCCCAGCCGGGATACGAACTCACGACCCGAGCATGAGAAGTCCAGCGCTCTACCATTCGGCCACCCGCCCCCCCCCCCCCCCCCATGTTGGAAATACGATCATGCGCACGTGTTTGCTCTGTAGCAAAGTGCAAGTCAAAGTCGTTGATTGGTTGATAAGCGGCCCCTTTCGCGGTTTCACGCCCACAGACGGAAGTCCGTTGGCTGAAACACTCACTGCTACTCAAACTTGCAAATGGAAAACCTCGGTGCTACTGTTTTGTTGTTGTTGTTGTTGTTTTGTTTTTGGTATTAACAGACATGTACAGACAAGGTGAAGGCGAACAGGTATGGACGTTTCAGTCTTAGTAGTTATAAAGTAATTAGACATGTATGGGTGGGTGGGGGTTTGGGGGTTTAACGTCCGTTTCCACCACATAGGGTGATATCAAAGACGGGGCAACGATGAAAAAGCCAGCACAAATATTTGGCCCCAGCGGGGATCGAACTCACGACCCGAGCATTAGAAGTCCAACGCTCTACCATTCGACCACCCCGGCTCCCCTTAGACATGTATGATCTCTCATGAAGCACATGGAGTAGTATAACAAACGAGCAAAAGGGTTAAACAAAACACTTAGCAAGCTAGCAATGAATAAAGAGGTAGTAACAAAAGGGTTAAACAAAACACTTAGCAAGCTAGCAATGAATAAAGAGGTAGTAACAAAAGGGTTAAACAAAACACTTAGCGAGCTAGCAATGAATAAAGAGGTAGTAACAAAAGGGTTAAACAAAACACTTAGCAAGCTAGCAATGAATAAAGAGGTAGTAACAAAAGGGTGAAACAAAACACTTAGCAAGCTAGCAATGAATAAAGAGGTAGTAACAAAAGGGTGAAACAAAACACTTAGCAAGCTAGCAATGAATAAAGAGGTAGTAACAAAAGGGTTAAACAAAACACTTAGCAAGCTAGCAATGAATAAAGAGGTAGTAACAAAAGGGTTAAACAAAACACTTAGCAAGCTAGCAATGAATAAAGAGGTAGTAACATTTGGAGCTGGTGGATGCTGCAAGACCACTTACTGAGTCACACATATCCGAGACAGAGGCACCACCGCTCTTGCCAAGGACTTGTTGTACACGCATGCGCTATTGTTTTGGAAACACTCTGTTCATGCACTTTTGAAGCGGAGTTAGTGCCGGGGTGGGGGGGGGGGGAGGGGGGGGGTGGGGGGGGGGGGGGGGGGCGGGGGGACGCCTCGATTTTCAATACAAACCCGTGATAACTGTTGCCACATCTCCATCTTGCTGGTCATGTGTGTGTGTGTGTGTGTGTGTGTGTGTGTGTGTGTGTGTGTGTGTGTGTGTGTGTGTGTGTGTGTGTGTGTGTGTGTGTGTGTGTGTGTGTGTGTGTGTGTGTGAGCCAGGGGCAGCCCGTGTATGATGCTGCACATTATGTGTTTTTAGTTAAATGTATGTGTGGAGGCATGTCGTGTGTGTTTCTGGGTGAGTGAGTGTGTGTTCTCTGTAAGGCGCCCTGAGCTCCCGCGAGAGGGAGGGCGTCTTTTTAAGTACCCATTTTATTATTATTATTTTGGGAATGATAGCGTGAAAAGGAAACACTCATTCCTACTGTTTGGAAACACTCTGTCTTGACGGTGCCACTTAAGAAGCGGAGTAGCACTAGAAGCACTCCTGTTCCTTTTGGCTACACCCCTCGTGGGAGTGTTAGTCAGCCTTGCCCTGTGGTCAGTGTAGTTTTAGGCTTTTAGCGGGGAAGATAAATGTTGATGAATGTTTTGCCAGCATTTAGTCCGGTACTTTTTCTAGGGGTTTGGAGGACGGAGAAAGAGGAGGAGTCATGCAGGGTAAATGTTAGTTTGACATCCGACTTCTGTGTCGAGCTAATATTTGTCGATGTGGAGTCTTTAACCGCGTCTGAACTTACCGCCCCATTTACCTGAGACGTCATCTCCGCTTGTCCGTCTCTCTTATTTTGGTGAGTTGTTATTTCAGCCTCCGCCCCACTCCCCCCCCCCCCCTCTTTTTTATCCCGCCCCCGCCCCTCCCTCCCCTTCAGTATCATCAGCGCCAAAACATAGTTGACTCGTAACTTTATTCTAATCATGTCCCCTTTTGCGAGAGATGCATTAACAACGTATTATGACAATTAAAAAAATACTTTAAATGCATATAATTAAACATAGAAATACTGCACTTTCGAATGTGGGCACCTTCATTCTTTATCATACATAAGACATTGTTTTTGTTTGTTTGTTTGTACTATTGTTTGTTTGGTTTTTTTTTCAAGTATACATGGGTAAGCCTATTAAAGGGCCCAATGCTTCCATGTTTATGTTCACAGATCGTTCTGAGCTGTTTTCATGGTATCTATCATCACACCACTTATACACCTGGACAGTGACAGCGTCTGTAATGCTGGCACTTAGCCAGCAGAAGCGTACTCAACGACGCGGCGACCACTCTGAGCGCTCCAGCTTAACAGCAGTCGCAGAATTTGAATGTTTGACTGCTCGCGCAAAGTGTAAACAACATTGTATCGCATTGAGAGCTGTACTGATCATCAAGATAGAGTATTTCGAGCGTAGAGGCGCACTCAAGAGTAAAACTGTTCCTAAACGTAAGTTGGCCCGGCAAAGATGGAATCAACCCGTTTAAATTGAATGTGCACGATAGTCTAGAGTTGACGTATACAGAGCACAAAGTCGTTGATTCTTACAGTCAATGAGCAAGTTGTTTTTGACCTGTTGCAGATCGGTGGAGCTGAAAATGCGGGCTCAGCATCTATAGGATCTGTTTTGGACAGTTCAGGAAAGATGACAACTTTGTAATTTACAGATTTCTTTTTCGATCCGTCTGGCAACGCTGAGTAGAGCTTCACTGACAGACGTGAAGCACTGGAAAGACTCCCCCCCCCCCCCGACACACACACACACACACACACACACACACACACACACACACACACACACACACACACACACAGATATAGACACAGACACAGACAGACACACACGCACAGACACAGACACAGACACAAGACAGACAGACAGACAGACAGCGAACAGACAGACAGACAGACACACACACACACACACACACACACACACACACACACACACACACACACACACACACACACACACACACACACACACACACATGCAAAATCGGCAGTCGGTCACACGATTGTACTTGCCTAAACTTTACAATGACTGCTAGAAAAAGAAAAGGAAAAAAAAAAGTAGCCAGTAAACACTAAACAGGCAAAGCTCAACACGCTGTTACAGGTCAGAATTTGCTGTTTTCAATCTTTTCTTCTCGTGTGATATCAAGCGATCAAGATCAAGTGATATGATTTTCTTCGTATATTTCTTCGCATATTTCGAGATTTTACATCTAGATACTTTCCTTCAACTTCCCCCCCCCCCTCTCTCTCTCTCTCTCTCCCTCTGTGTGCGTGCGTGCGTGCACACAAAACATCGTTCACAAATTCCTATTTACGCCTTACCCCCGAACTCCACTCTGTACTTACGTGCGCGTGCGTGTACTGATGTGTGTGTGTGTGTGTGTGTGTGTGTGCGTGTGTGCGTGCGTGCGTGCGTGCGTGTTTTAGACCGGTTGCTATTTATTCAGTGGATTCCTCAGAGGAAATAAGATCCACGTGCAGACTTACTGGGTTTTTTTTCTCTGTTTCCGACCTGGCTTGGGTTTTCAATAAAACAACAGAAGACAATTTATTCTGAGGCAGCAATAGCATTTTTCCTTCGTTGCAAATGCACGTACATAAACATGAGGTCCATCTGATTGTGTGCAGTTTTCCCCCGGCAGATGAAACCACTGTCATTTGCACAGCAAACCTCAGCAAACACGTCAATGGGCTTACCTTGTCGGAACACAAACAAAAGAAACACGGACACACTGACACACACACACGAGCAAACAATTAGCGAGAATGCTTGCTGTTGCTACGATCGAATCTGATGAATACGCATTCCAGAATCCAGCGTTGAGTGATCTTGGGGGGGGGGGGGGGGGGGGGTGCAGTCGAAATGGACGCAAGAGTTTCTGGTGCTGCTCCACTTTAAACGTTTCGACGATGATTGCTCTTGAACAACAACAACAACTTATGTTTGAAATATGCTCATGCATTCATTGTCTCTGCGTTGTACCGACGTGTAATCGTTGTCTCGTTCAGAAACGCCTCCTGTCTCAGTTTCACGACAGACCGAAGTGCGTTGGAAACACTCGGTGCTACTTAAATTTGAAAATGGAAACACTGGGTGCTGCTGGTTAAAGACACTCACAGGCACTCGTCGATTGTCATTATTTAAAGAATTAAATCGTATTTTCCAGGGTTATGCCAATTTCAAACTTGCGGTCGTCATGACACTGGGAAAATACGATTATTAAAAAAACAACCCACCACCACCACCACCAACAACAACAAAACAATTGACAGCCTGCGAGTACCTGTACACTGCAAGTATTACTTTTGAAGCGCAGTAGCACCTGAAACAATGCCGTCCACGTTAATTACATCCCCGTAGTGGTGATGATAGTGTGTAAACAAATTTGAACGAGCAGTAAGAGCAAAGAACTGTCCTGGTGTCGAAAACCTGTTACTTGCCAAACTTTCCTCAAGCGCTCCTAAAACCCGGCCATTCGCTCACAGCCAAAGAGCGGTCAATAGGCGCGGAGACAACCAGCTTGGTTGGCGAGCATCCACGATTTAGCTCCCTTGATGGGGTGAAAACGGTCTGTTGCGAACGTCTGCTGTCGACGTGTTTTGGCAAAGCACGTTGTAAGTTACCTAAGTGGCTTACAGATGCCAGCGGGGGAAGCTTCCGTTGATGAATGGGATGTCCTCTTAATATTTTTCCCCCGCGATCACAAAAAAAACCCCCAAAACAAAACAACAACAAACAAACCAAAAAAACAAAAAGTTATATTTTTCTGTTCGAAATTTCTGTTCTGGCTTTTCGTCATTTTGATGGCACCCTTCCACCATACACTTTATACTTTATTTTGCACCTTGGTTATTTCCTGTACAAGTATTGATGTGTATAAGAATGGCTGGATGTCACTCTCAACTTTGAATGGGCCTAACGCCTATCAATAAACAATTCTGATTCAGTGTTGTTTACACTTTGCGCGAGCAGTCGAACATTCAAATTCTACGACTGTTGGCGCAACATTCTCAATCAGTGTATTTGCCGAGTACGCTTCTTTTGCCTCAGTGCCAGCATTTGGGATGCTGTCACTGTGCAGGTATCTAAGTGGTGTGAAGCAAGGCACCACGAAAACAGAACTATCTGTGAGCACAAAAATCATAAAGACTTGGTCTTGGAGCATTTCTGTTTCGTTGGAGGTTTTACGTCTTTTTGCTGTTTTGTGATTTTGTCTGTTGGTTTTTCTTTGTTGTTGTTGTTGTTGTTGTTTGTTCAAAATATCCATCATCAAAAGATCGAAAGGGATCTGCGAGATAATTTAAGGGATATGCTTAATATCGACTGCCATTTTTCTCTCATTAATCGTGCTTTACGTCGTCATGTAATTTACACTTGCCTTTAAAAACTTCTCAAAGAAATGTGGAAAAACTTCTGATTGGGGATTTTACTGTATCGCTGAAGCCACGATGGAAGATCGCCAGTTCAATAAACGACACTTAAAAGGGTGATATAATTAAAAAGAATGGCCTGAAATCTTTGTGGTGCGGGGTGTGATAAATGAGAATATCAACCGAAGCTGCACTCATGTCCAATCAGAAGCTTTGGGGCTTGTAATAAGAAGTGAAAATTGCCGAGTGTTAAAAGTAAGAGGAAAAAAATCACAGAAATTTGTCAGCCTGTAATTTACAGAGTCTGCCGTTCATCAAAGTCTTGAGAAGTGAGAAGAAAATAATGTAAAGTTAACGAACAGGAAAAAATTGGAAACTGTGCGCGGTGGATCTAGGAGGGCAAAATCTTGGCCCGGTAACGACGGTCTAATTTTTGTTGACTTGAGTTCACGCCACGGTTTTTGACAGATTCATAAATAACTGTACACTCATGAGGTATTATACCATCTGCTGCTTAATGATACGGAACAAAATTAGGTTGGGAAATAGGGGAGCAGGGGATGAAGGGAAGGGAGTGGGAGGGGGAGGGAGGGGGCAGAAAGTAGAGACGATATGTCATCTGCCCCCCCCAAAAAAAGGAGAGAAATCCAATCTCTGCCATTTCCCGCTTCAGAAAAATTATTCAATTACAAATTCATCACAAGCAGGACCGACAATCCATTACGGCGCTTGTTGAGAACTTCCGCTTCCTCCTCAACGCCAGCGCGGGAAATGTCGTCTGCTTCGCTGCTCAGAGAGAGAGTGACGACAGATTTGATGAAGCCTCCCGTTTTCCGAGCTGACGCCTCTCCTGCCCATGAAATGGAGTATAATTTCGGACAGGCACCAGATCAAAGTCTCCTTTAAAGCTGACAGGCAGAACGAATTCTCGATTTCGCCAATCAAGGCGATTTGGTGAGTTTATATCAAGGGTTGGCGGAGCAGGGATGGGGCTAGGAAACCGGCGCTTCAGAGCAGAAATCTGAAGGTAGGGGACTGGAGAGAGAGAGAGAGAGAGAGAGAGAGAGAGAGAGAGAGAGAGAGGGAGAGAGAGAGAGAGAGAGAGGGGAGGGGAGTACGTGGGTGGGTGTTTGTGTGGGGGTTTAACGTCCTTTTCCACCACATACGGGTGTGTGTGTGTGTGTGTGTGTGTGTGTGTGTGTGTGTGTGTGTGTGTGTGTGTGTGTGTGTGTGTGTGTGTGTGAGAGAGAGAGAGAGAGGGGGGGGGAGGGAGGGGGTGTTTGGGAGTTTAACGTCCTTTTCCACCACATACGTGTGTGTGTGTGTGTGTGTGAGAGAGAGAGAGAGAGAGAGAGAGAGAGAGAGAATCTTAGAAAAATGCTGGTCGACAGACCAGTTGTTAACCTTCCCGTTGCTAATACTACATAAGAAATACAAGGCCAAATTTTCGAAGGACACACATATGAAAAACTCAAACCTCCCGCACCCGCGCGCACGCACGCACGCACGCGCGCACACACACACACACACACACACACACACACACACACACACACACACACACACACCTGTTACAATGATTAAACAATGTGCAATACATGAGAGAGCGAGCGAGCGAGAGAGAGAGAGAGAGAGAGAGAGAGATGATGATGATGATGATGATGATGATGATTTGTCGATTCAGTTTTTTGGTATCCGAAGTGTAGTACTGTCTATGATCATGTCGTGAGATCAAATACCGGCTAAGAGCCAAAAATGTGAGTTGTCTTTCTCCTGGTTGCCCTGTCTTTGATATATCACCCTCATGTTTTGGAAAGGGACGTTAACCTCCAACCAACCAACCAGCCAACCAACTAACCACCCATCGAATCTACTGGTGGAATCTTTTTTCAGACATCGCTGTTGCATAGTAACATTACCATCCCCACATTCTGTATTCACGCTTATTATTCTTGTCCGCAAATTTTCGTGACGTCCTGTCGAGGCAGTGTTTGACCTTGTCTGCGGCAGGTCACAACGTATGCAAATGAACAGCGGGGGTCTAACATTAGATGCGGAGCTAACCTGGCTAACTTCTGAAAGTAATGTAGCGCTTTACATCTTGTGCTTATAACTGCCGGTTTAAATGTGTTTAAGATCTAGTCTGGCAGAGGTGGAATTAAAAACAGTAACAGTTTTACCGAAAAGGTTACGTTTAATTCAGATGGGTCACATGATGTGTTTATAAATATAGATGTAACATCCTACATAATTATAGTCACTGCCCTAGAGTAAGAGCAAAATAGTCACGTAGGGCTCGGTAGCAGGCCTATTATCCCGTAATATGTTGAAATAGTCTGAGCCAAGTATGGGGCTCGTATGTGTTCACTGCAGTTACCATCGCGTGACCGCAAAAATGGTCGGCTGAAAATGTCACATTTCATAGTCCCTCCCGATTCACGCAAGCTACTTAATGCTCTCTCTCTCTCTCTCTCTCTCTCTCTCTCTCTCTCTCTCTCTCTCTCTCTCTCTCTCTCCACTTACTTAGGCTATTTTCCTTTTTTAATGTAATCAGTAACAGCATTATCCAAACGTCTGTAATTCATTTTATGTGCTTAGCAATGAAACACTGCCTCTGCATTTCATATTTGCAAATGACCAGACTGTGCCGTGGGAATTTCTTCTTGAGAAAAAATGTGTTTTCGTAAGCTGTTCCGAGTTTTCTAATCAAACAAAAGCAGGTGTTTTTATTTAAGATTATCTGCTTCCAAAAATATCTTCCCTAGTAGCATTTATCCCTTAGACTTATTCCAAAACACCGCTCTATTTCGATTTGGTTTTTGTCAAAAAAATTTCTCTCATTTTCCTTCGGCCAATTTTCAGCTCGAAACAGAGCACGGGGAGAAAGAATTGAAATTAACGATTTCGTGAGCAAACGGTTTCAGCGGGAGAAATCGTAAAAGCAAACAAAACCGCACAGTTTCGTGCAAGCAAAACACAGGGCAGAGAGAGAATTAAGGTCTGTAATTGTTCAGATCTCTGACTGTCTGGCTGCGTGACTTCCTTCTCCCGCACATATCCCCGTACATTCTGTTTCATGTTTCCTTTAAGTCGCCATCTCTGTGGCTTCTTTCTAAGTGTGTCTTTCTTGTTCCGTGTATTTCTTTCTAGGCGTGGGGAGCCGGGGTGGTCGAATGGTAGAGCGTCGGACTTCCAATGCTCGGGTCGTGAGTTAGAATCCCGGCGGGGGCCAAATATTTGTGCTGGCATTTTCATCGTTGCCCCGTCTTTGATATCACCCGTATGTGGTGGAAAAAGACGTGAAACGCCCAAACAACCACCCACCCTTTCTAGGCGTATTTCTTGGTTATTGCCAAGCAGTATCAAAAGACATAATTATGTAGTCTGCAAAACAGTCAAAGTTAGCTTTAGTGCAATTGTCCATTTCTTTGTAAACATTAGCATTTATACGATACTTATTCATGTATGTGCTTTAATGTGCAAATTTTGTTTGAGTTTTACATTCATTTGCAAAGAAAAGCTCCACAACCATGTATAGTTTGATGAACATTTTTTATTCGCGTGTTTTGGATCGAAGCGTTCTGTTTGCTTCGCACTTTGTAGTATTGAGAAACTGCATTATTTTTATTGCCAATTTCTGTATGTCATGATTAGAGTTTTATGCACATCTGCGCAGCTCCATTTGTAGCCCTTTAAATAATAATAATAATAATAATAATTATAGAACAGAGATAAGATTCCTCAAAAGGTGCATAGCGATATACCATTTTTACAACAACAAAAAATTCTCTCTTCTTCCACACTCATTTTCCTTTCTTCGTTTGATTAGCAATTTTGCTCAGCACCAACACCGACCCTAAGTGCAGACAATTTTCTCGGATTGCAAAAGTCTTAGCCCGGCAATTAACCTCATGGAACTCGGTCGAAAAACAGATAGAAAAGAAAAAAACTATAATCTTATCCCCCGAATGAAAAATGTGCAAAACTGGGGTGTCCACAGGGCAGACAAAGCCGCTATCAAATTATCAGTGCTGAACTTACTGGGTTAGGGTGTGAAAAATGCTTGTATTTGTTTCAGGCAATTCTGGGGACGCAGTACAGGGTTAATTTGCTGCCTGCACCTTCGGGCAATGCAGACTCAATCGACTAAATGACAGTGTTACTTATGTCCTAAGTCAGCAAGTTGTCTGTATAGATCTACCCCCCCCCCCAAAAAAAAAAAAAAAAAAAAAAAAAGTTATATTTTCCGTTGACTCTGGGCATGGAATCCAATGGGTCTTACTTGGTAAGTTAGGACATTTGAGAGAGAGAGAGAGAGAGAGAGAGAGAGAGAGAGAGAGAGAGAGAAACTGCCCAGCGACAGAAATTCCACTACTGTATTAACCCCCGAGCCTGAGGCGTCTGCACACGAATGATGGCATCAGCAGGCACACTCCACATAAAGCAGAAAATAAAATACTCTATATAGGGGGTAGGAGACTGACGGAAAAGATGAAAGAAGGTACCTGTATGAGTGAAACGATCTGAATAAGACGTCAGTAATTTCAAGCGTGACTTTTTTCTCATCTGTCAAAAGAAATCGTCGTGCAGAAAATTAGAGAACAAACCAACCAAAAAAAAAACAAGGAGGAACGGCCCGTCCTACAAAGTTGTTTCTCCAAATTTCATGTTATTTTGTCTGTTTTGTTGTTATTGTTGCCGGTTCTCCCCTCTCCAAGTTCTACCAATGACACTAGATCCTCTACGACCTCGACCGATTAGTCACGTGACTGGGGGTGGGGCCGGGTGGGGGGAGAGAGAGAGAGAGACAGACAGACAGAGACAAAGAGACAGAGAGAGAGAGAGAGAGAGAGAGAGAGAGAGTGGGTGGGTGGGTGTTTAGGAGTTTAACGTCCTTTTCCACCACGTAAGGGTGCTTTCTAAGACGGGGCAACGAGAGAAAGGCCAGCACAAACATTTGGCCCCAGCCGGGATTCGAACTCTCGACCCGAGCATTGAAAGTCCAACGCTCTACCATTCGGCCACCCTGGCTCCCCAGAGAGAGAGAGAGAGAGAGAGAGAGAGAGAGAGAGAGAGGTCAGTTCCGTGAACTAAACATTTGACGTCAGCCTCAGGCAGGTCGTCATACACAGACAGAGAGATGACGTCAATTCCGCGAACTAAACATTTTCACGTCAGCCTCTAGCACTGCTATCGTCTGAGGAAGCTTGTTTATGTCTTGTGATTTCCCTGTTGGCTTTGTGGCTTCCCCGATTGAATTATTTTTCACATGAAATCTGGAAGATCTAGAGGGCTGGTTAAATGTCGGAGGCAGTGACGATACTTGCTTATTTTGTCTGTGAACTAAGCGTTTGACGTCAGCTTCACACTGGTGGTATGACAGATGATGCTTGTGCATGTCTTGTGATTTCCCTGTTGCTTTTGTGACTTCCCTGGCTGAACTAATTTTTACATAAAATCTGGAAGATCTAGAGGGCTGGTGAAACATGGACTAGAATACCTTGGATTGTACTTATGAAATCGAAAATTTGGAACTCTTTTGACCGGTGCTTCTCGCAGAAACTTGAAAAAGTTATGTTTATCTAAAAGTTCAGTTATTCTAAATGCTAAAGATATAATAGTGCAGTAGTTCCTGTCATATGTGCAGTTGTCACACTAGACAAAAACGCCGGGATGATAAGTAATTTGCAGTAGTCTTTTCATAGATATTTGATCTTATGTGCAAACCACCCCTACCTCGGAAATATTTTTTTTACACAAAACCAGTCAGAGCTACAGAGCTGTAGCACTAATCAATGCAGTGTGATTGGGTGAACTTCCAAAGTCTAGAAAATGAAGGAATTTGAACAACATTTTCGAAAAAATTCGTAACATGACCGATTTTTTAAAATTGGCGATAACTCTTCTGAAAATGCGGCAGGCTAAAAATCGTGAAAGGTAGGTCTGGAGAAGGTGATTTCCCATTTTATCTCAAAGTAAAAAGGCCTCCATCGAGGTGGTTTAGGAGATAGCCATCATTACATCCGTCCACACACACACACACACACACACACACACACACACACACACACACACACACGTCATTCCCGCCAAAAAGAACGCAGCAGCAAAGTGTGCACGTAAGGTGTCTATGACGCAGATTTCGTTACGTCACTGTGTGCGTGAAAGTAAGTATTGTTTGGAGAAACGTCACAGTCTTGTTTTGTATCACTGAAACTTGCTGCTGCGCGTAGCAAAAATCTGCCCCGTCTCATAAAGTTGTTTCTCTATAGAGAAACAACTTAAAAACCAAAAAACAAAAACATGAACCAAAATGAAGTAAGACGAAATGAGACGAGTCGAGACGAGACGAAACGAAACAAAAACGAACCGAGCCAAAGCAAACAAAACCGACCAGTATGGCAGTTGAGTAATGTACCTATTATTACATGTACTTTGCTTGAATTGTAAACGTAGCAGACAACTGTTCGACAAACCAAAGCTACCAATTACACAGCAGCGTTTGTTCTACCGGCCCCCGTAGTGTAGTGGTTAGCACTTCGGACTATGGACCGGGAGACCCTGATTCGAGTCCCAGCCGAGGCAAGCGGGATTTTTCCAACCTAGGTCGGCTCCTGCCCAGAGCGGGTGCGCTATGGGCCCAATGGGGAGGCTGTTGTCACACAGCCGAGCTTCACCCACTTCACGGGTGCGACTTTGGGGGTGCTTCCCTTGGTATGACACGTCTTATGATGTGGATGATTACACGGCCGGCACCGCAGGTGCCGTAGTTCTCGGGCCTGGTTTATGCCGGGATATTTATGACAGGAAGCGTGGAATGCGACCCTGTCCCGCAGTCCCAAACCACACGGACCTCCACACGGACATCTTACCATCATCCTCATCTCCATCATCATGCATAATAAAAATTGCCCCAACTTCCGAGCCCTCCGTGGATTCCACTACCTGGGAGGAACACCACTGGAGCCGGCAAAGAGTTGGGGCAGCAAAAAAACAAACAAACAAAAAAACAGCGTTTGTTCTCGTCGCTGGTAATAGTATTGTTGCCGATATTTGTTAGAGGCCCAAAAGTGGGTACATGAGAAGTGGGTTTTGAATCTGATAAAAAAAGAATATAACAATATATTTCTGTATCATTCACCTTATATTTCGAATTTTGTCTGTGAATCGGAACTGACTTTTTAAAAAAATCTGACAAGCGGCATGTTTTTCGTGCATGTTTATACGTTTTTAACCTGATAAAAGAACGATTATTTTTGTGTGTTGCAACAGTCATAAATTTGCGTTATCTTCTCCCTGGACAGTTACGGCATGTTCTTCGCCGGTGCCTTTTTCTTTTACCGGATGCTGGAATCGACACTGATGGATGAACCGCGTCAATTCATGGACACAAGGGAGGTCACTCTCTCCTCTCCTCTATGGTTATGTCCCTTTGTATTACTCCTGACATTTACAGTGCTCGGAATCACCACGGCAAAGCACGCGGTTCAGGTAACTGTATGTCTATTATTTTCAGCGTAATTATAGACGAACCTTGTGATGGCTTTGGCGAGCCATCGATTTGCACAATGTCCAGACATGCTGGGAGATACACCTCCCCTCCCCCCCCCCCCCCCACCAGCCCCCCCCCCCCCCCTCCCTTCTCTTCCTGGCGGTTATGTCTGCCTACGCCAGCCAAGCCACCGTCTATCGCTCGATACACTGACATCGAAGGACTGCACAACGTACGAATTTGAACGTGTAATTGTTATGATTGCTATGACCATATCCACTGTTCTGTAGGTGTACAGACTTACTCTCGAGTGCGTAAGTCGGAACAATAGCCGATATATTGACATAACCAGGCGTTATGTGGAAATATTAACAGACTAGGATCTCACGTGGCCTCTTATTGTTTTCTGTGCGAATGTACGGTTGTCAGTACATACTCATGAATTAACAAGTACCAAGCAAGGAGTAAAAACCTCAGTGTTCTGTGGATACTAAGAAGATTAAAGACAAATTGTAGATGAATATCTGACTGTCTGACTGCCTGTTGTTGTTTTTTTTTTTGTCTGTCTGTCTGTCTGTCTGTCTGTCTGTCTGTCTCTCTCTCTCTCTCTAGATATGTGTGTGTGTGTGTGTGTGTGTGTGTGTGTGTGTGTGTGTGTGTGTGTGTGTGTGTGTGTGCGCGCGCGCGCGCGCGTGTTTATGTGTGTGTGAGTTGTGTGCGATTTCCTGTTCTTAGTTTTTTTCTCCTTCTCTTCTTAATCTTCTTTTGAATTTTCTTTTTTTTATGGTAGTGTAGCAACGGCAAGTTTGAAAATGGTCTTTGTATGCCTGTAACGTCTTCCGTTGTAAAATAAAGGATCGTTATCTCTCTCTCTCTCTCTCTCTCTCTCTCTCTCTCTCTCTCTCTCTCTCTCTCTCTCTCTCTCTCTCTCTCTCTCATGCTATTTACTTCTTCACCTATTTTCCGATGTGTTTCCTTAAAATTTCTTGCGCTTCTTTCTATCTTTGCATGTTTATTTTTATTTTTTATTTTTTCTATTTTCTTATCAGATTTACTCCTTTTGTGCCTGGTATACTTTTTGTCATGTTAGCCTTTACTTTTTAGTGTTTCTAGATTAGCAGGACAGCTTGTAAGATAGGCAGACCATGCCTACAAGTCTTTATCCTGAAATAAACGTTTCAGTCAGTCAGTCAGTCAGTCAGTCTCTTTTAACCCAGAAGTAAAACAACCAGACAAAAGTTTGGTATCACTTACACATGCTGTCACACATCTACAGAATATATTTAGAAATATCGACTTGCAGGCGTCGGGCACAATCTTCATCTCAACCGAAATGTGTGCGTGCGTGCGTGTGTGTGTGTGTGTGTGTGTGTGTGTGTGTGTGTGTGTGTGTGTGTGTGTGTGTGTGTGTATGTGTGTGTGTGTGTGTGTCTGTGTGTGTGTGTGTGTGTGTGTGTGTGTGTGTGTGTGTGCAAGAAAAAATATTTACGTTCTTTAATCACAAAAGAAATGGCGCAACAAAGAACAAACTTCGCTTCCCCGGCATCGAGCCATTATGATTCAACAGTGCTTTCTCTTCCACTGATGCATCACCACAATCTTTAGATCCCCCCCACTCCCCTCCCCCTTTTCCTAGAGGAGAGCCAGAGAGCAAAAACAGTCCCTCAAACAAATTTCCCACAGAGCCAAAAACACCCCAGATCATCAATTAGCAATCAGAGCAGGATGCACAGCCTACAAGATTGCTCGTTAAATCGCCACCGAATCCGCCACGGAATATCACGTTAAACACTTGAATGTTTGCCGGAACGATCGCAAAGAAAGCGGCCTACGGCAAGAATTCTACAAAGAAGAACACACCAGTTCCAATGCCGTCTAGAAAAACGGGCCGAGCGTCAAAGATTTGAAAAGGGCTTAGGTCTTTTCTCCGGAGTCTTGTGGGCTTTACATTTCTCTCCGACTGCTTACAGAAAAGGGCCTCAGCGTTGGTCAAGTCCATGGCGCTTAGATCCTTTTTCCCAGATGAGTCTTGTGGGCTTCGCGTCCCTCACTGGTTGCTAAAAAAAAGTTCCTAAGCGTTTATCAAACCCACGCCACTTACCTCCTATTCCCAGAAGAGGGTAGAGTTTCATCTGTGATACATCGAGCAATCGTGGCACCCCCAAAATTGCCGTCACCAAACATTGACTCAGTGGTTTGGTGTCCCTCATAATGCAATAAAATCGAGTGTTGGGTCAAGATGGTATGATCTCGGCTCCTTTGCTGTACTTTCTGGGGCTCCGTATGATTCCTTCAAAGCGGTAAGAGAACGGGATGGCTGTTTTGCTGTGTAACCTTTGCCGTACGTAAGTCGCGGATGCAACGTTACTGCACCCACACTTTCATAACTTCGTGAAGTTTCAAGGCATCCACCACACCAGGCTCTTAGGGAAGTGATGACCGAACTTCGTGTGGATGGGTGGGTGTTTCGGAGTTTAACGTCCTCTTCCACCACGTAAGGGTGATATCAAAGACGGGGCAACGAGGGGGAAAAAAGCCTTCAGAAATACGGAAATTCATGTGATTTTGGTCGTCAGTTTACACGTCAATAAACAAGTCAATAAACGTGTCAATGAACAAGAAAACGGTTGTTTAACGTGTTCTCACCAGAGCGAAGGCGGTTTAAAAGGTAAGGGCTAAAATATGAAAGAAAAGTAAAAATGTTTGCCCTGATCCCGATTCTCAGCTCGAATTAATGCCAAACGAAACAAAAATAATGTTATCTGAATCTGTCTTCCACATATATATTTCACAAATTATCATTATTATCTTAGACGGATGCCTTTCCCAGCTAGCAAAAAGTCAACCACCCCCCCCCCTACCCCCCCACCCCACTTTCTCTCCCACTTTGACGCATAGCCCGACAGTAACGTAATCCACACGAGGTCTTAAGAGGCACACGCCACAACCGCTTACGCCAAGCGTCACAAACATGCAAGTTTCGCCTCCCAAGTGGGAACCAGGTTCAAATGTCCTTGGTCACCTCCCAAAAATAACGGTAATCGAATCAGCCCCGCGCAAAAAGCTAGCTAGCTGGCGAGAGAGAGAGAGAGAGAGGAGGGGGGGGGGGGAGTCGCTACATGGCCAAGTGGTCAAGGCGTACGCCTGCAAAATCGCGAAGCACACTGTTCGAATCCAGTGATCGGCAGAATTTTTTTTTTAACTTGCTATATAAAATGAGAGAGACAAAGAGTGGGTTGGTGGGTCACTGTGTTTAACGTCCTTTTCCGCCAAGTATGGGTAATATCAAAGACGAGACAACGAGAAGAAGGCCAGCACAAACATTTGGCCCCAGCCGGGATTCGAACTCACGACCCGAGCATTGAAAGTCCGACGCTCTACCATTCAGCTATCCCGGCTCCACTAGAGAGAGAAAGAGATGATGATGATGATGATGATGATGATGATGAAACGTTTTAATTCAGGAAAGCGCACGTCAGAAGGGGGGGGGGGAAATACATAACTGGCATGCGCTGGTAATGTCAGAGAGAGAGAGAGAGAGAGAGAGAGAGAGAGAGAGAGATGTATGCGAACGTAAGTACAGAGAGGAGTTCGGGGGTAAGAGGTAATTAGGAATTTGTTAACGATGTTTTGTGTGAACTAGAAATTGTGGCATTAAGAGAGAGAGAGAGAGAGAGAGAGAGAGATGCCCATTGGGTGATGGAGACTAATCGGCTAGTCCGTTTGTTCCCGACAGGTTCCTGATCGTAATGCAGGACCCATCCGATCCGACGTCAACCCCGTGATGCATGGTCGCTCCGGGGGTCTCCGTGTTGGCCAAATACACGCTGCAACTTCGATCCGAACGTGGTGTAAGAGAGAAGCTGCTCTTGTGGAAAAGATACTAGGGGTGCGATGTATGGAGGGAGACTACGGCGTACCGAGACTAGCTTAACTAAGCTGAGACTGCAAGATACAATACAATACAATACAATACAATACAATACAATACAATACAATTCCTTTATTGTCTAAAGCAGACATTTCTCTCCTGCAGTCTGACAGTGTATAAGATAATAAATAAAAGCATTCAATTTAAGTCTCTCTCTCTCTCTCTCTCTCTCTCTCTCTCTCTCTCTCTCTCTCTCTCTCTCTCTCTCTCTCTGACGAGTAGCACGACAGTAACGTTGTAACAACGGTTGATTGAAAACTAATCATTGTTTGGTTAAATCATTTCCGTTTTGAACAATAAGTTCGTTCGTTCGTTCTCTCCCCCCTCCCCTCTCTCTCTCTCTGTGTCTCTCTCTCTCTCTTCGGTGTGTGTGTGTGTGTGTGTGTGTGTGTGTGTGTGTGTGTGTGTGTGTGTGTGTGTGTGTGTGTACTGATATTAGTGGTGATGCATTTTGTATGTTTTATTAGTGTAGCAAGGGCAGATAGTAAAAGAGACCTGTGCGTGTATTATCTCATCCTTGAAAAACAAAGTTTCAGTCAGTCAGTCAGTCAGTCAGTCTCTCTCTCCACACACACACACACACACACACACACACACACACACACACACACACACACACACACACACACACACACACTACGGGATGCATAAGCGGAGGCTAAGGCAAGTTCACAACTATCTCGGGGACTAAGCGGTAATACAGGCTGATGATAATCCCGACGTGTTAAGTCTGAGATTAGAGCTAAGTCTTAGACTAGTCTAGCCTCTGTTCGTGAATCAGACCCCAGCTTCGGTCGACAGGTCAGGAAGGTGACTGCTGGCTGGTGCGAGTTGATGACGATGCGGTTGAGTGGTTGTGGTTCAGGTTCATTGACCATTTAATGAAGCGATGCACTCGATCCCTAAGCAATACCTTGACGACCATTCTCAATGTTCTCCAAGGAAACTAATAACTTGATCTATCAATATGCGCGTTGAGTGGATCGATGGAGCAAATGGCAAAAGCTCTGAAGCTGTTGGACGAAGGATGGGTGTTTTGGAGTTTGACGTCCTTTTCCACCCGAATTTTTGCCGAAAGAAGAAGTGCTCCGCTGTTAGGAAAATAGGCCGATTTCCTAAACTGGTTAATGCCATCTTGGCTCAGCCAACTTATATTTTGAAACAGTTTCGGTCGTGAGCGCGCCTGTATGCTCGAAATACTCATTTTGACGATTAGTACAGCTCTTAATGGGATCCAATGTTGTTTTACACTTTGCGCGAACGGTCGAACATTCAAAATTTACGACTGTTGTTACACTACTGCAGCGCTCAGTTTGGTCGTCGCGTCATTGAGTACGTTTCTGTTGGCTCAGTGCCAGCATTACAGACGCTGTCACTGTCCAGGTGACAAACAGCTGAAAAGTGGTGTGATGATAGATACCACGAAAACAGATTAGAATGATCTGTGAGCATGAACATGGTGGAATGAGCCCCTTTAACTTTGCGGCTTATAATATCATGGAAATTCAGCTTTCTTGAAACGTACAGTTCTGTTGGTAGGAATGAGGCGCGGGGGAGGGGGGGGGGGATTTCATGCTGCAGCGTTGCTTAAAAAAAAAAATTATCGATTTGGAGCTTTCACCCAATAATGCGTATTGTATAGTCGCTTCACCCATTTTCATGAATCGGCTCAAAGCGCCGAGAACTGAACCCAACACGCACGCTCACGTGAATCACACGCATTCTCTCACACACTGGACATAAACACATTAAAATCACGTGGTGCGAAGGGTCAGCTTAGCTATTTAAGTTTCGGAATTTAGAATTGCATTTATTTTTCAAATTTGGTGGGCTGAACATGTCCAAAGCAGAGGGGGAGGAAGCCGGAGTACCCGGAGAGAACACCCGACGATCGGCCCGAATGATCGGTGCCACGTACGAGAAGGAAAAATTCTTTGCCCCGAGTGGGACTCGAACCCCTGACCTCTCGCATTGGTGACAAGTCTCTTAACCACTAGACCACCGACCGCCCTTTTGATTTGTTCCCTCCCTCCTTTAAAAACATTGAACCAACATTGTAACATACGGTGATCGCTTTATAAAACTCCTGCATTGCATACCGATAAACTGCGAGTAAACTTTCCTTATTCGCAGCCAAACCTCATCAATATCTAAAAAAAAAAAAAGGAAAAAAAAAGAAGACATGACTGCCCCCGTTCGAACACAGGCCTCATTGCCTTGGGACCCCTGGGTGCCGTGCAGCGTTTGATGCGAAGATTAAACCGAAGAGCAAAAGCTATTACGGATAGAAAGGGTAGAATGTTCCCGTCACAGGGTGATCAAGGCAGAAGCAAGAAGACATTTATTTCTCCAACGGTCGCGTAAAAACTGCACCAGAGCCAAAACAGACCTACTTGCAAAGATTAGGTGAAAAGCGTAGGGCGAGAGAAGTAGGTATTCAGGGCTATTGCGTTGTCTTTTGGTCCGGTTTATATGTCCCTGTCTGATTGTACGTCATCGAGGAGACGTCAGGCGGTAGAATGGTGCTCTCTCTCTCTCTCTCTCTCTCTCTCTCTCTCTCTCTCTCGATCACACTGAATGCTTGTGTTAGTACTATCTGTCTGTCTGTCTCTGTCCGTCTGTCTGTCTTTATGTGGTGGAAAACAACGTTAAACTCCCAAACACCCATCCACCCACCCTGTCTGTCTGTCTGTCTGTCTGTCTCTCTCTCTCTCTCTAGATCACACTGAATGCTTGTGTTACCTATCTGTCTGTCTGTCCCTGTCTGTCTCTCTCTCTCTCTCTCTCTCTCTCTCTCTCTCTTAGATCACACTGAATGCTTGTGTTTCCTACCTGTCTGCCTCTCTCTCTCTCTCTCTCTCTCTCAATATTTGTGTGACTGTTATTGACAGCTTTTCCACCCTCAACGGTACATAGGAAAACTGGTATATGAAGAATTGATTGAGAGCATGTAGGCCTATGCTGTTTCGAGGAGGTTGGTGGTTTCAGACTAAACAAAGATAAATATTATCAAGGACAAAAAATGTGTCTCGTCCAAAGGCCCTTGTCATTGTTGACCCTGGCTAAAGCTGCAAAGCTGTAAAAGCAAAAAGTCCTCGCTGCTTTTGCTGTTTTTCTTCCACAAAACTCAGTACCCATTTAAACTAATGCGGAAACTAATAGTAAGTACAGCCGATAATGCCAATCAAAGTCTGTTCAGCTATGATAGGTTCCCAGCATAACAACTATCAGTTTCTGGCAACGAAGAGAAAAGTCCTACAAAGTCGGAGTGTTGGCGGCCCATGTGGCTGGGCACTGGAAGGGTGTTTGAGAGATTAACGTTCTTTTCCATGACGTATGAGTGATATCAAAGACGGGGCAACGAGGAAAAGGCCAGCACAAATATTTGGCCCGAGCCTGGATTCAAACTCACGACCCGACCATTGAAAGTCCAACATTCTACCATTCGGCTATCCCGGCTCCCCGGTTGGATACTGGAAATCGGCCATACTCACAACCATCTTATCCAAGGGGATGGCCCTTGAAGTTTTCAGTCTAGGACAACCAACATAACGATAAGACCTCTTGGGGTAAACAACAACAACAACAACAACAACAACAACAACAACAACAACAAAAGAAAACACATGAGAACTTGAAATGAAAAGGTTTTTGTCTTTTTCATTGTGGATACGCTTTACTGTGTGTTTCTGTCACATGTCTTGTATTTACGACATATCTTTGTTCTTCATAATTTATATATGTTAATCTTAATGTCACTTTGTAAAGCACTTAGAGCCCACAATGGTGGGGATTTCGCGCTATATAAGAATTATTATTATTATTATTACTTTCTTTTCCCTCTCAAAACAATGTCCCCATTAAAAATACTGAGTCATAAGTTGCATAAACACAACCCATACGCCAAGCGAAGGTTTCGCAAAGACAATATTTCGCAGTAAGACTTCAACACTCAGCCTGTATACTCGTCAATCCCTTTAAAGTACCAAAAGCACCGGATGGTCAGCCCTGATTTCTGGCCATCGACCCGAGCCAATTAGACCAGTGGGGACACAAGCAGCCGCCACATCCCCAACCTAACCCTCATCCCCATTTCGGAAAGGACCGTGCATGCCGTGCTAGACCCTGACAAGGACCGGTCTTTGTTTGGACAGACGAAGGGTCTGTGTTGTTCCTGGTGGCTGGAATCAAAGAAAAGCAACACTCGCTGAGTCCTCTCGGCGCTGGGGAGGAAGAAGGGGGGTGAAGTATTGTTGCACTGGACCCGTCTGTACACTCGCACAGTCTGGGACAGCGCAGGGACTGGTGCTGTTGTAGTCTCCGGGGGGGCTTTGGCCGGGTCACATACATTTCTTGGAATGGACTATTCCTTTCTGAGACTTTGTTGTCATATCGTGGTTTAGAGCTAAGGGGAGTGGGAGCTGCAGTGAACGAAGATGGTGAGGTAGTTGTTAGTCTGTACTTTTCCTTTCTAAGGTTTGTTGTCATATCGTGGATAAGAACCAGAGGAGTGGGAGGCGGGGTGAAGATTGCAAGAGAGATCATTATTTCGGTCCGTACCTTTCCTTTGTAAGGCTTGTTGTCTTGTCGTGGTTTAGAACCAGGGAGAAGAGATTATTGTTGCTTGTGTGTACTTTTCCTTTCTACTGCTTGTTGTCATATGGAGGTTAAGAACTACGGGGAAAGGGGGGTGGAATGATGATGACAAGAGAGACTATTGTTTTGGTTGCGTCCGTGCTCATTGTCCTGTCCACGTCGTCCTTGTGAAGCATGACGTTTACCAAGAGACTGATAAGTGTGCGCTCCTACTCCAACCCTGGATTAGCCACTCACAAGATTACACCTCAAGCTGACCTTTCATATTTCCGCCGAGAGAACAGATTATTGTTAAGATCAAACAGAGAGCATTATCTTCCCTGTGGATTTCTTGAGCAAGCGGTTCTGACCAAAACGTACTTCTTTCGAGAGCCAAGGGACGTGTCAGGTGTGTTCAGGCAAGCGCTACCACTGGGCGCAAATGTTATTAAATCTCTTCAAACTTAAAGTTCGTATACGCCTTGTACGAGAACTTTTACGTGCTCCCTTTCTGTGGTGTCGTGTTGTACTTACACACAGTTATTAAAACACAAATCAACGCAAGAAAAAAATAACACTCTAAAAGACAGAGTTCATGACAGTGCTCACAAGGGTGAGTGAGTGAGTTGTTGAGGCTTAACGCCGCGCAAGCCACAAAGACTAATTCGCGGCTAAGTGTGTCTGCACTACGCCCCCCCCCCCCCCAAAAAAAAAAAAAGTAACGTTGGGCAGCTGATACAAACTGATCTACGGGGCAATATAAACCTAGGACATGCAGGAGACGCTGCACCTTCATGCTAATTTATCGAACTCTCGATTACAAAAAAGGGTAGAAAACAAATAACAATTGCAACTAGGTACATAAAACATAAATATTAAGCGCATATACAGCAAATATTGCAACTTATCATCTCCCAGGCGCAATAAAGCAGTTCGCAGCACACATATACATGATAGTGCTTACAAATCACGAACCGACGAAAATACGAAAGAAAAAAAAAAGAAAGAAATGGAGACAGTACCTTGTAAAACGCAGAGTTCACGGCAGTGTTTACAAATTACGTACCGACGGAAAGTACAAGGGAAAAAAAAGAGAGAAGGCGACAATCGGCTGAGTTTAACAAGGTAAACCTAGGTGACTTGCCCGTAACATACTGTGCTGGTGCTAACTGGTGGGGGGGGGGGGGTTGGTCTGTCTCATTCCCTACGAGGTCAGCAGCTGTGTTATTGTTTCCGCCAACGGCGTCTCAGAGCTGTTCCAGAAATAGGTCGTTACACTGTAGTCTCAGAGGACTGTCAACGAGCCAGACTTCCTCAGACCGAGCCTTTTCCGCTTGTCTCAGTGAAATATGGGCAGTGCGACGTGTTACGTAGAGAAAACCTCAGTTGTTCATCGTACTAGTTGCCTCAACCTTCCGACACTAACTACATAGTGTGTTTTTTGTTGTTGTTGTTGTTGTTGTTGTCGTTGTTTTTTTCGTGCGCAAAAGCTAAATGAATTGCAGATGCAAGCTCACTGTGTGTGTGTGTGTGTGTGTGTGTGTGTGTGTGTGTGTGTGTGTGTGTGTGTGTGTGTGGTGTGATGGGGGGTGGGGGGACGTAGTCCTTCGCGTTGAACATGAGAGGGGTAGATTGTGCAAGGAAGCACGGAAACTAAAATGGAAATGCACACACACACACACACACACACACACACACACACACACACACACACACACACACACACAGATAGATGATGATGATGATGGTGATGGTGAAAAACGTTTATTAGGATAATACTTGCAGGAATCTCTGCCTACCTTAAGAGAGAGAGAGAGAGAGAGAGAGAGAGAGAGAGAGAGCATTGAATCGTAAGTCCTTGCTTCGATACTAAAACGTCGTAGCATAGCCCCCCCCCCCACCAGCCCTTCCATCCCCCCCCCCCACACACACACACCGCGCCACCACCACCACCACCACCACCACCACCACCCGTTCCCCCTCCACCCCACCCCACCCCCCCCCACACACACACACACACCACACATTCACGCGATAAGGCCAACATACATGATCGTTACCTTCCTGTTCTGACTAAACTTTTGTTCCGTTATCCGCAAACACAGGGTTAAATCTGACAACAATTTGTCACAGAACCAAAAGAGTTTGAACAGTAAACACTAGAGCTGCGCATCAGTGCATTCAAACACTGCGCATTCGTACATCCCATACCTTTTGGAAAGCTCATGCAGGAGTAGTTTGATTGGCACACCCACAGTTTCGCCGTAGGCTGCAGTGAGCTGTTTGTGACAGCTAGTGGACTGTTGTGAATCGGGTTGGGTGAACTCGTCCCGCTTCTGCGGGATATATTTTCTCGTGTATACCGAACCCACAAGTACTTTTGCGGCCATGTTGGAGTGAGCTCATCTAAAAATCTTCACTTCCGACGTGAGATATCATAGAGGTGACTTTGCACTTGCTCAGAAATAAAAGAAGAGTTCACTGCAGGTTTTGCACAATACTCACAAACATACTGAAGCTTCATTTCATGACGAATCAAACTTTTTTCCTCTTCATAAACCAGTGAAAGCTTTCCAAAAACCTTTGAAGGAGTTTAAATATAGGTTCAAGTTTATTCTCCTCGTAGCGGTCTCCGTGGTGCAGTGGTAGCGCTCTTGAGCTGGAAAACCGCAAGATCATGGGTTCGATCCCCGGCACCGCCGGGGGTTGACTGACAGTTGGGGATTTTTCTCTCAATATTATCAAAAGGTAATGCAATAGGCTCATTTGGCTGGGGCGGTGTTGAAATTGCAGAATAAATTACTGAAAATTATAACGTTACTGGAAGATTTGCAAAGGGGAACAATGATATGAGGGAACTTTACGCAACGATAATGTACCTGAAGGAGAGTTTGCTCGAGAGTCATAGAAATGAACGAGGGTTTGCCCGGAGGTGATAGAAACGCAGGATGGTTTGCCCGGGAGATGATAGATATAGATATAGAGGACGGTTTGCCAGAGGGTGCTGAAAGTACAAGGGGGTTTGCCCAGAAGTGATAGAAATACAGGAGCATTTGCTCGCGGGTACTAAAATTAAAGGAGGGTTTACCTAGGGTTGTTAAAAAAAAAAACAGGAGGGTTTGCCTGTGGGTGGTAGAACAACAGGTGAGTTTGCCCGCGAGTAAATAGAAATACAGGAGGCTTTGCCTAATGATGATATAAATACAGGACGGTTTGCCCCGTCCGAATATAAACACAGAGGCTTTTACTCCGGCCATACTGTCAAAAGGTGGACTTCGCTCTTGGGTGAAAGGTTACAATGGGGGCAGTTTACACGCGGAAGGTATAAAAGTAGGGGTGTTTTGCCTTTTTTTTTTTTTACAATTTTTATTTATTGATTTCGTTTTTAAGATGTTGCTGCTACTCTCAGCGTGTAACGAAACCTGCATGTCTGACAGCGGCAAGGGGCGTATGAATGCAGCTCTCTCTCTCTCTCTCTCTCTCTCTCTCTCTTCATTTCATTACGTCTGTTGCTTGCGCGGCGTGAAGCCCTAACTAACTTACAAACTCATTTTTCATTTCATTTCCTCTCAAAGCAAAAAGGACGTTTCAAAATTCTAGATCACACACCATACGCTAATACATGTAGTACGCCTCCTATTGAAAAGAAGAAAATAAAGAAAAATTGTTATAAAAACCTTGGGTGTTATCAGAGAGTTAGAAAATGCACCATTTCTTTTATGACAAGTACAAATGCCGTAAATAACTGTATGCTTTGTTGGTGTATTAGTTCACCTTATTATTGTAGCAATAGATAATAGTTTAGCAACCGTGTGTGTGTGTGTGTGTGGGGGGGGGGGGAGAGAGAGAGAGAGAGAGAGTAGCAAGGACAAGGTGTTTGACAGGTCTCCGCACCTAATCTTCTATCCTAGGAAAATAAAGTAGCATTGTCATTGTCATTGTCATTGTGTGTGTGTGTGTGTGTGTGTGTGTGTGTGTGTGTGTGTGTGTGTGTGTGTGTGTGTGTGTGTGTGTGTGTGTGTGTGTGTGTATGGAGAGAGAGAGAGTAGCAAGGACAAGGTGTTTGACAGGTCTCCGCACCTAATCTTCTATCCTAGGAAAATAAAGTAGCATTGTCATTGTCATTGTGTGTGTGTGTGTGTGTGTGTGTGTGTGTGTGTGTGTGTGTGTGTGTGTGTGTGTGTGTGTGTGTGTGTGTGTGTGTGTGTGTGTGTTCACCATCACTCCGTCAGGCCGGACTGCAAGACAAAATTAATGTCGTCGTTTTCTTCAGATCGTCTCTACTCCCCAAGAGCTTGGAGTGTATACATAGTGGAGATGCTGATGGCCACACGTTTTGTCGTAACTGTTGTAGCAGACGACATTGCTGTATGCGTTTTTGATCTTTTTCAACACAGGGGCATGACGATGATGGCGCCAGTTTCATTTTCCTGGGTATGTGCTGCGCCCTCACCCCTTCCCTCTTGCTCTCTGCAGAATATTCGAAACATTCCCAATTGGAAAACTTCAAACAAATTCTACGTAAAACGTTTCACTGAGGATAAATCAAATAGTTATATTTTGCAAACACGTTTGTGTATTTCATTGATGGCCATAAAGCGTGGCAAATTAAGGCCTTCCGTGGCAAACAGCCGACATTACCAGCACACTCATTTAATATATTATGTTTAATTTGTTTATGATGTGTACCTTTATTTTTCCGTTGTTGTTGTTTTTTGTTTGGTTGGTTGTTTGGAACGTTTCATCATCTCTCTCACAAATCTTTAAATCCAGAGAGAGAGAGAGGAAGAAGAAGAAGAAGAGGGTGGGTGGGTGTTTGGGGTTTAACGTCCTTTTCCAACACATAGGGTGATATCAAAGACGGGGCAACGATGAAAAAGCCAGCACAAATATTTGGCTCCAGCCGGGATCGAACTCACGACCCGAGCATTAGAAGTCCAACGCTCTACCATTCGACCACCCCGGCTCCCCGAGAGAGAAGAAGAAGAAGAAGTGTTTCCAAAGCCAAATTGTGCACCATCGTTGGAAAAATATGTGGCACGGCTGAGAAAATACCTCGTTCAGAAAAAGAAACCTCACCTGAACCTTACATTACATGGAGAACAAAGCTCGTGACATTTAAAATGCATAATCTTGTTATGCCTCGGGGGCTTGGACTGCGAACAAAAACACGTAAACTAAACAAACTGTTGTAGTTTTGATCGAGCAGAATTCTTCTTCCAACGTCCAGTCGAGGCTTTTAGTGCAAGCACGGATCAATTATGCATGCAAAATAAACAATCACGATATCGTTCTAAATTCACGCATGCATGGATGCCTTTTTGCCTCGGCCAAATCCCAAACATTTGTCAATTTCTACGTTAATCGGAAACCTTCTCGACAAAAACGTCCGAACAGAAGATTCTAATTTGCAGTTCACAAAAGTCGATATCTGCAGAGAAATCTGACGAGAGAGCAGGACAATGGTATCTGACGTGAAACACGGGAGGTTGTATTGCGCGATATCGGGATTCTGCTGTGAGATATAGGGCTGCTGCCGTGGGATATAGAAATTCTGCCACTCATCGAACCAATCAGCTGCACTCTCTCGGCCCAGGAATTTTCAGCTATTGTGTGCGTTCTCTTCTCACTGTGTTTTCCTTTTTCTGGGTCTGTGATTGAGGTCTCTGTACTCCTCTGCTCCTGTGAGATTTTCAGAGAAGGTTAGTTTGCTGAGTCCAGAGCAAATCAAAGAGCGAGAAATGGGAGGGGTGGGCTGAAAGAACACACAAAAAAGTCCGCAGTCCCGCGGGTGGGTCTAAGAGGGGCAAACGAACACACACACACACACACACACACACACACACACACACACACACACACACACACACACACACACACACACACACACCCCGTAACTCCGTAAGTTCGAATCCCGACTGGGGCCAGATTTTGTGTTGGCCTTTTCCTCGTTGCCCCGTCTTTGATATAACCCATTCGTGGTGGAAAAGAACGTTAAACTCCGAAAAATCCGACCAGTTACTCCCATAACTCAGTTCTGTCAATATTGCTTTCTATAAATGGATTAAAACAGATTATCTGTGTACATACACACAATTTTATGTTGTTGTGTTTGTTAAATTGTCATTTTGCCAATTGAAGAATGTTGAAAGTGTTCTCTGTTACAGGAATACTTGTGGCATTGGGCCTCTTTTATTTTGTTCGGCAACGCTTGTCTGTCATCATTTAATCAACCTTTACCATTTTTCAAGACCTCTATTTGAGTCCTATTGCGTTTGCATCCTAAACCTTAGCCATCCATTTTGAGTCTCTTCTCACACTTTTGTTTTTCGATAGAACTGGAATTTGAGAAAATATGATGTAACAGCGTTTACTGTTCAAACATTTTATTCACAAAACGTTCTCAGTTTTTTTGGCCAAACTGAAGAGGAGACAGTTAAACACTAGTAGAAGAAGAACAAGAAGACGAAGAAGAAGAAGAGGAAGGGGGAGGAGGAGGAAGAGGAGGAAAAAAAAAAGGAAAAAAGGAAAAGAGGAGCAAGAAGAAAATTTGAAGAAAAAGAAATGAGTGGTTTTGGGTGTTTAACGGCGTTTTCCACCGCGATATGGGTGATATCAAAGATGGAGGCAACGAGAAAAAGGTCAACACAAATGTTTGGCCCCCAGCCGCGTTTCGAACATTGAAAGTCCGAACATTGAAAGTCCAACGCTCTACCATTCGGATATCCTTCCCCAAAAAAAAAAAAAAAAAATAAAAGAGGTGGAGAAGAAGAAACAGAAGAGAAAGAAAAGAAAAGAAGAAGATATGAAGAAGACGTCGAAGAAGAAGAAGTCGTTTCTTCAACTTTTTAACAAAAAGCACAGTGAAGGCCAAATTAAACGCATACAGATCAGCAGGCGCGGTACAAATCGAAAAGCTGCCGATCCCAGTCCGCGTCCTGGAAGTCTCCTGCCAGTAGTGGTGAGGAGACCCGGCCACGGGAAAAGCAAGAGAGGCGAGCAAAGAGCGGCCACTCTCCGAGTCTCGAGCAAAGCGATCGGCCAATATAGAACTCCAGGGCAAAAGAGTTCCTCGGGCCGCGGCGGCTGGCTAGCCGAGACTTGCGGGGCTTGCGCACGTCGCAGACCTGAAGTTGTAAAACAGTTTTCCGTTCCAACGGAGAGCTCCTGTACTGTGAGTGAGTGAGTGACGACAAGCCCTGGTGGAAAATGTCACCATGCAGCATGCGGCCCTGTTTGATCTCGATTGTTATGGCTGGCTTGGTTTTCAGGTAAGTCTTGTTAATTTGTCATTTGCATGCATGGATGACGTGCGCGCCTTCCTTGCCGTGCTTGGCGCGTGCTTGTGTCCAGGTGATTGTCGGATGAAAGTTGGTTTCCTTTTACATGTTGACAATTCCGTAACTCCTTTTCATCAAGGAGACTTTTTTTGTGTGTGTTTTACTGTTATGTTTCTTGTGTGACGGATTTCTTAATGTACACATTCTCGAAGAACAGTAGCTTGAGAATGCCTATCGAGGTATAAGTGGGGTTTCTTTTTCTTCTTTTTTTGCAGGGGGGGGGGGGGGGGGGTAACCTTTACCGCAGAAAAAAATTATATTGGTTGCATTGTGTTTATATTATTTGTCTTTATTTACTACCTAATTACCTAAACACCGCGATTGAATACTTCCCTGCACCCCCCTCCCCCGCCCCCGCCCCCTCCCCCAATAAATAAATAAATAACATAAAATAAATAATAATAATAAAAATAATAATAAAATAAATCCCCCCCCCCCCAAAAAAAAAAAGACCACCACCACCAACAACAACAACAACAACGACGACGACAACAAATCAGCATATTCTTTCGAGTATCATTAGAATTTTCAAGACTGATTCTCCCGCTAAAAGGGG